>NQII01006458.1:37560-116818 GCA_002778355.1 Clitarchus hookeri | reverse complement strand
GTCGAATCCTAGCCATTTCACGTATGCACGTCTGCCGCGTCGTTTAAGAATTCGCTCCACTAACTTCCCGTGTCGTAATTTAAAAACTTTAGTTTCATCTTTGTCGACGTCACTGATGCGGACAGGAAGCGAGGTTGTCTGCGGCACGATCTCCATCGAACTGATCTGCGAATTCGTTCTTCGCTAATATTTATAATTTTCTCAGAGTTTTTTTTGTCCTGGGCGATGTACAGGGTGTGTGCGTGTGACGTGTCCTGCCACTTCGCTCTTGTGTGTGTGTAAGTTTGCTGCTGCTGCTGGGAGGGCCGCATGCAGACAGGTACGCACGTGGAGGCTATTTTTTATGTCTTGTTCTCGTAACCTTCGCAGCGAAGGACGGCCAGCCCCCCGGCTCCGTTTGGGGATCACCGATAGTTCGGTTCGTGTCGTAAGAGCCAGCGACACCTTGGCGTCGGCCTAGGGATTCTCACTCAACTTCCTCTTCGGGGGGGCGGCCATATTGGCAGCCAGCAATGCCTTGGCGTCGGCCTAGGGATTCTCAACTTCCTCTTCGGGGGGTGGCCATATTGGCAGCCAGCAACTCCTTGGCGTCGGGCTAGGGATTCTGAACTTCCTGTGGCGTCGGCCTAGGGATTCTGCAGCCGGCCATCTTGCCAGCCAGCGGGCTCACTTCCTCTTCGCGGCGGCCATCTTGCCAGCGAGCGATGTCCCCATTCCTCTTCGCCTTGGCGTTGGCTTAGGGATTCTGCAGGCAGCCATCTTGCCAGCCAGCGGGCTCACTTCCTCTTCGCGGCGGCCATCTTGCCAGCCAGCTTCGTCGCAACCAACATGTCGTCGGCTTAGGGATTCGCCCATGGCTTACACCTTGGCGGCGTCGGCCTAGGGATTCGAAAATGGCCGTCGTGGAATGTTCTAGAAAAATTAATTTTTTGGAACTTTTGAAAAGTTGAGACTTTTCAAATGTTGAACTTTTGAAATGTTGATACTTTTCATAAGTTCATTTCAAAAAACTAATTTTAAAAATTATTTTATGAAAAAATAATTTTTAATAAAAATTAATTTTTTAAAATAAATTTTTAGCGATTTTGCAAATTTTTTGCACATTTTGGCACTGGCTGCCAATATGGCCGCCGTCGAAGTGGAATGCAAGAGCATGAATTTTGTCATTTCCTTGCCAAGCTTCTCGAGGTCCAATCCCGAATCCCTGCCAGCACACTGCGTTCGAAGCCTCTATTTATAACTACTACCATGTTTTAGAGACACGTTGTATATCCTGGTTTCAAAAATAGCCTATTCATGAACCGTGATATGTTTCGACTCAGGAAATAATCATTCTGGCGGGTGTAGTGGATATCAAGATCAGATCATGAATATATGATTGTAAATAAGCATCAACTTGGTTTTGAACCATGGCGATTACGTTCAGGCACATCTTAATGTTAGTTAATAATGCCTTCCTTCCTAGTGTGAAATCGATCTCATGCATACACAAGTATAAGTTCTCAACATCGCACCTCAGTCCTTCACCAGAGATAAAGTAACCATTTATTCCATTTAAATGACGGCAGCAATAAATGCAAGCCCTATTCCCGATGCATCGATATTTACCAACTGTTCTGTGATAACTGCGATAAATCACAACCCCAGAGAACTACAAAACGCGGCGGTGGAAATCAGGCACCTTTTCTATAACGATTATTTCGATGGGTAGCCTGATCTGTGTCCAAATCCTTACAATTTCGTAGATTGAAGTAGGCTCTCTGACTTTATTAATCTTTCCTTCAGCGTAATACTTTCTTGGTGGCATCATGGGGTGTTGATAGAGCGCAAGTATGCTAGCAAGCATCAGAACTTATTCTGGGCATAATGAAGGAGCACAAAGTTTGTCGAAAAAATTAACACCAATAACGGGTGATTTATCACTCACTTCTGACATATCGAAAATATTTCTACGGTATGTCTGAGAGAAACACTGGCATGCGTGCGACGAAACATTACCAACGTGCGTATGTATAACTGCTTTTACATAATAACCCGGGGACTATTTTACAATCGGTATTAAGCTCTGATATTATGTTCTGTACTCTGTAAATAAAAAAAAAAATTATATTAAAGGACAAGACGTTATTTTTTTTTTTAAATTTTTCAATTATCAGGTTTTCTGTTTGTGAACATAGTCATTTCCTCTGATGGTTCAAGATTAATACAATTTAAAATACTAAGGTTTCTTTCCACTTCAATATTCGATTAGGAAATATAAATATGTAGCAATGTAAGGGGCATGAAGTGCATTATTGTAAGTTTGTTACTTGGCAATATTTTTTCCCTATTTCTGTAATGAGTGACATGTTTTCTGCTACCTTAATTTTTTTTTATGCGAATGTGTGTAAATATATACTAATAAATATAGTCAGTGCAAAAAGTCTTAGTTTTTCCCGTCGCAACAAGGGTTAAATATTTTAATCATGAAAGGATGTTTACACTCATATTTGCAGATGAGAGCATGTTGAATATTTGGTTAGATTTCCCCCTTTCCGCCAAACGCTTCAATATATGGTGTATCGTTCCTTCTAGTTACCTGCCGAATGTTTGTTATATTACCGCCTCACAGTTAGGCGCCATGTTGTAACGTTGCGGAAGTATTACCTGGCCGATGTTTATGTTGACACGGCTTGTTGCCACGGCTTGCTCATAGGTAGAATACGAAACTCAGTACCAGGTGACAACGATTAATTAAAAAGAAGAAGTTCCAGATTTGTTTGCTTCATACTTTATTTATCATTGAAGTTTCACAGTGCACAGACGACTTTCCAGTTTGCAGAGTACGAAATTTCACAATTAGTTATCCCAGTGCAGAAAACAACGCCACAGTAGTTTACAGTTTGTTAATGTCTTAAACTTGCATCGCAAGACTTACGTTCCGAAGGCAGGAGGGATGCTCGTTCCCTCCTGGCACCCTAACGACCCCCCACACCGGCGGAAAGAAGTTGATAGAATTTAAGTGACGTTAAACTGAAAAAGAAATGTGAACAAAATATCTTATGGTCACGGGTGCTTGCCGGTGTAGGTGAAATTCTTCACGCGTGATGCGTATTCCCACGCCCGACGCGTCCCCCTTGACGGCTGGTGACTTTCTCTTCTCAGTATATATTAGGCGGGCCTATCCCCTCCTTCTCCTAAGATACGCGCCTAGCGTCATCCAATCTACGCTGTGTCCCGCGCTCACAACATGTTATTGTAATCGCAACTGCGTCACGTCGCAGCCGCATAACCAAAACAACACAACAACTTTCTAAACTAGACGGTAAACGGACGCCTGTTACCACCACGTAAACAGCAGATGTCCATTCGATAACCTTCACTTCGAAAGCACACGTCTGTTCGACAAACAAACACGCCACCGCGGCTTTAACTTGAAACCTGATAAAAGATTACAAAGCTTTCCAAAGCTAAATACACACGAAAGAATTTACACTCGTGTTCCGAAAAATTAAGCATATTGCATCATTACAATGGTTAATTGTGAGTCTGAGAATAATTTATTGGCCATTATGGGTCATGTGTCATTTGTGGGTCATTCATAAGTCATTATGTGTCAAATATGTCTTTATGAGTCATTTATTGGTTATTTTTGAGTTATTATGGCTCATTAATTTATAGTTGCATACGTTTCACCTGTACCAGATATGCCCACCTCCAAATGTACTTGAAACTAATCATTGTTTTACTGATGGTCAAAACAAAACACTGTCTTACATTACACTGACCATTACACTCCGCAACCTTGATACGAAGGACACAGACACACGCCTACTTATAGTAGAACTCCTCAGTTAATGTGCTTTAAGTTGGTATTGTACAATAAATTTACACAAATATAATTATGTATATGTATGGACAAACTTCCATCTCGGTATCGAGCCCTTCTTTCCAATCTGGGCACAGGGCGCTTGCTGCCCTAGTACTAATGCACTGGTCGAAAACACTTTTATCACTCAATTTTGTGTTTTGCGAGTACTTTAGCAAACAAAGATATGGCAATAAAATGGAATACCTGAACATACACGGTTATAATTTATGTGCAGAAAGTTAACATGCACTGTTATATTTAAGCAAATGATATTTACAAGTGGAAAATTACAACATATATTCTGCTATTAGGAAACTCTTCGTGTGGCGAATACAGTCGGTATGCAAGTCCTCGAAGATTCGTTTTTTAACCTCAATGTAGAAAAATGTAAAGGTTGCAAAATGATACATGTAATATTAATAATTTTTTTCCCGCCTGTGCAGATGATAGACAAGTTTATTTTCATTCACGTCATGAGGTTTTCTCTACCCAAGGAAATTATAGAGGAATTATATTTCTGTGCTTTGCCAGAAAGACAACCCTCAAGGTAATTTATCGTCTAATTACTAAGACAAGCAGCAAAAATTTGTGCACAAGTTCTTAGGAACACACTATAAAATTATTTGAAAATTTACCATACCAGTGTATCTGTTTAGTGAGAATGTGGGATAAGTAATTTTTTTGACTTGGACATTCATTGTAGAGTTCCTACAGTTGCTCAGGAAAGGAGGCAGCAATAAAACTCATGTTATTAAATATATTTGCAAGTTTTCTGTTCATCTGTAAAATAACCAAGTATATTATTAATAAAATTGATTAGGTTTATATTTGAAATAATTTATTTGTGTTGTTTTCTGTTGTATATTGTTGTAGCTGAATGATCTGCAAGTGAAATTAGAGGCAAAATCCAAAGAGAGTGAACAGAATTTGGAAAAGGTACGTATATTATTAGTATCATAAATATAACAAAAAATAAGATATTTAAGTTTATTTCAAGTTAATGTTATCGTTAATATACGTAGCGAAATATTGTAGTCATGGAGCATTATATGATGCGGAATACTTATTTATGATTTCCTTCGTTACAATGAAGTAAAAGACATATTATTCAATCTTCTATACGAAACAGTTTAAATAGAAAAGTCACACAAGATAGTTCCACGGTTGCAGTAATGCTTTAGGATATTAAACTTAAGTTTTGATGTAAAAATGTTAATATCTGAATATTTTGTGATGAGAGGCGATTTCGTTTCTTGGTGCAAATTCCATTAGAAGTGCTAAATAACCTCTCTGAAGCAACAGAAACAGGGGGAATGCCCAGTTTCTTTTGGGCAAGCAGTTTTAGATTCGGAAAAGATAAATTTTCTCTCCAGAAGGTCAAAGGATCATCAAAAAGAGAAATAGTAGGCTCAGCCGAGTACTGAGTCAGTTCATTTGGTGAATCAGTTTTGGTGTGGGATGCATTTGACATCTGAATTATTTCAGCACATATCTGCTGCAATACTGATTCTTCATTCAATGGTTGAGGTTTCGGTGCTACTTTTGCTTCTTCTTTGGTGATATCTGTTCCAAGCTGCTCATGTATCCATGCTGCAGCCTCTTGTGCTGATCCGGAATTCTTGAAAACCCTGGTTGGTGCTAGCCACAATCATTTTGTTTACTTTTGAGAAACGTACGTCGAACGTAAGACTGCTGTACCAAAAATAAAAACGTAATCCTTGAAGTGAATAATACTGATGGGCATGTACATACTAATATGTTTTTACCGTAAGGAAATATTGTTTTTGCCAGCAAAATTGACGTGCCCATCTCAAATTCTTACGGTTTTTTTTAAGTAGAGTTTGTTGTTAATTGCTTATCAACATTTCAAATTAATGTTCTCTTTGGTCGCATTGCCACACCCTGATGTTAAGGGTTGAGAAAATTAAATTGCAGCAGAGGAGAGAAAATACTTTAGGTTGAGGTTAGAATGGCCATTACCGATGTGCCGATATCCGATAATGGTAAATGTACCGATATTACCGATATCCGGTACCGGATATCGGGTATCGGGCCATCACTAGGACATACATCACTAAAAATATTACAAAACCTGGTTCGGTAATCAAACTGCGAAACTCATATCACACTTTAGTGTCACTATTCATCTTCTACAACTTGTGGTTAGTTATTTTTGAGTGTTGCAGGCACTATTTACTTAGTGTAAAATTTAGTTCTGCGTGTAAGCACCCAAACTAGCATCGCTTCGATTGTGATTAGCGGTGGCATTGAAGATGGATCATGTCAAACAAAAATAGCCTCCCATGNAGCGGTGGCATTGAAGATGGATCATGTCAAACAAAAATAGCCTCCCATGAACCCTGATATGTATCGACTCGGGAAATTATCGTTAAAGTAATACTGCTGCCAATACCAATCTCAATGGAAAAACAGCACTTTGAATATTTACGGAAAAATGTAATATGAAAACCTTATTGGCGAATATAACACACATAAAGATCAGATATTGAATACATAATTTTAAATATCCATAAAATCTGTGTTATACCATGCCAATTACGGTCAGGCACATCCTTGTGTTTGTTAATAATGCATTTCGCCCTAGGGTGATATCGATCTCATGCTTACACAACTATAAGTTCTCAACGTCGCACCCCAGTCCTTCACCAGAGATAGAGTTACTATTTATTCAATTTGAATGACGGTAGCAATAAATGCAAGCTCTATTCCTGATGCATAAATATTTACAAACATTTCTATGAACACTCACGATAATCACCATCCCAGAGAATGTTCTGAATGTGGTGATGGGGATCAGGCACCCTTTCTATAATGATTGTTAGGCGCCGAAACAGGACCGAACACGCTTAATATTGCACACCATTCTCTCGACTACAGTTACACAGCTACCAGAGCGCATGCCTCCCATCAAAGGGGAGCTAGGTTCAATTCCCAGCAGGGGTCGCACCTGTAATTTCGCTCATGTGGGAAACGTGATTGATGCCGTTGCCAACAGTAACACCCACGATGGACTTGACAATGTCCATCAGATTTTCTTGGGTCACTTCATTATTTTCACCAACCTAAACGTCCTCACACATTTCAGCTGCTAAGTTCTCTCTCTCTTAACTCAAAGCACATGGTGTCCCCTGAAAACAATGTACTTGTGTGAGAGGGTGGGCCACCCACCACGATGTTTATGTGCTTTAAGATAATCCCTAAATTCCAATGTTTATCAAATTAGATCACTGACGAAGAGTAATCATATATTCATGATATTATCTTGATCTCCGTAATACTCCGCAGTAAAATTTTCAAATTAAATTTTTTCATTAATATTTATAGTTATGTTTTCCATCGTGCTTGGTATCGATGGCCGTAGTATTTTACAGGTTTTTTTCAGAGTCGGTTCATATTAAGGACAATGTGATAATATTTTTGCAAGACATGCTCTCTCGTCAATACACCTGCTAATCACAATTGAAGCGACGCTGCGCGCTGTGTGTTGTGATTACTGCGTTAAAAAAACACGTTATCGGAGTGATTTTACCTGAATTTCTTCAGAGTATATGGTATTTCGTTCCAGCTTGAAAAGTTGCGTAAAAGGGAAGGGCCTACATACGATAATGAAGACAATGTTGACGGTGAATCTGTAGGGATTTTTTTTATTTCTTCACATATCTCGTCACCGGCTATGCTAAAACAGTGACATGAAGACAAGAACACCGACTACATATTTCTTGAATTTCCCAATGAACTTGTCGATAGACTCAGATATTAGATTCCCTTGCACAGTAAAGATATATCTTTAATCATCGGTGAACTTAAGGAAGGGTGTTACATCGACTGAAGCCATTCTGTACTATCCATCCCCTGCAAACATCAGAGAAATGCAAAGGTTGAACGCATGGAAAAAGTACGTTAATAGATTTATGTGCTCTTAGTTGTGAAAATTATAATTTATTGAACCTTAACCTGCTGCTATACTGAAATAATTTATTTCAGTGGTGTATAAAATCGAATGCAAGGGTCTGTTTGAAAGAAAAATTGAACGAGACAGGGGCCTTGGGGAATATAGTTCAATGTAAATTGTTATGTCTTTGTCGGGTAGTTTAATTCGGCTGAGTTTTGTTTGACAAACTAACAAACTAAGGACATAATGTTTATGAGTAACGAAATGGAGAAAAACTGGGAGCGACACTGCCGGGAACCGACCTTGTCTCGCTGTGTTTGGGGGGATGAGGACAAGTGAACAATGGGCTGGTGTTTAGGTGGACCTCCTGTTCGAAAATTTGTGTACGAAGGGAAGGATAATGTACACGTACTCGTGATGGGAAACGAGAGCTCTAGCCACTGCTGTCCCCCTCTTATGTGACACACGTGGAAGAGGTGATCGTTGCAAAATAGACCTGGGATGCCGTTTCCGATGGGTAGGCTGAACTGATGTGTCCAAATGTTCATAATTATGCAGATTGAAGTTGGCTTTCTGACCTGAGTAGTCTCTCCTGCAGCCAGAAATTTTTTTAAATTTTTCAAGGATAACAAACCTTATGTTCGTGAACATGAGTATTTTATATATAATTTTGTGAATCTATTTCTTATAAACTTGCATTATACGAGATTTTGCTTCTTTTTTATGGCATCACGAGGTGCTGATAGAGCGCAAGTATGCTAGCAAGTATTATAACTCTTTCTGTGCATGATGAAGGAGCGTAAAGATTGTCACAAAAGTGAACACCGATAATGGGTGATTTAGCTCTCGCTTCTGACGTTTCGTAAATGTATCGTTAGTATGTCTAAGAGAAACACTGGCATGCGTGGGATGAGACATTACCAACGTGCGTTTGTATCTCTGCTGTTACACAATAAACTAGCAACTATTTTAGAATCGGTATTTAGCTCTGATATTATGACGTGTACTCTGTAAATTAAAAAAAACAAGGGACAAAACGTATTATTATTTTTTTAATTGTCAGGTTTTTAGTTTGTGAACATAGACGTTTCCTCTGACGGTTAAAGATTAATACAACTTAAAAACTTAAATTACTAAGGTTTATTTCCACCTCGGTATTTGATTCGGATATATAAATATGTAGCAATGTAAGGAACATGAAGTGTATTATCGTAACATTGTTACCAGGCAATTTTTTCCCCTATTTCTGTAATGAGTGGCCGGTTTTCTGCTACCTTAATTTGTTTTCATGCGCATGTGTGTAAATATATTAATAAATATAATCAGTGCAAAAATGTCTTAGTTTTTCCCGTCACAATAAGGGTTAAATATTTGAATCATGAAAGCATGTTTACACTTATATTTGCAGATGTGAGCGGGTTGAATATTGTGTTAGATTTGCCCCCTTTCACCAAATGCTTAAACATATGGGTACTTATGGGTCTTTGAGAATAATTTATGGGCCATTATGGTCATTTGTCATTCATGGGTCATTTGTGTGTCATTTATAAGTCATTATGTGTCAAATATGTGTCTATGGGTCATTTATTGGTTATTTATGAGTAGGGGCATGGACTTTTCGCGATCGCGAATAAACGACGACAAACGCGAAATCGTCACAAAATTTAGTTTTTACGCGAAATATGGCATATCGGACTTTAATACGCTAAATATAACCACGTTTTCCAGTAAAATTTTGTTTACAGTATTGCAAAGCAAACACGCACTCACATTTTAACACTAGGTAGCGAAATACCGTACAAAAAATTTAACCTCCAAAACATGTTAAGGAATTGGTCTACAAACAGCACATTTTAATGTTTTATCTTAGTTTGTAAAAAGGTAAAAAAATGTGAACAAATGAATAGCGTTTCAATCGCGCAATAATTTGTTCACTCATGTTCATAAACAAAACATCCTTTATCGTGTACGTGTAGGAAGTAAACATGGAGGAGCTCGGTCATAGCTGCCGTACATGAGAAAATAATTACGCTGTTGTACCAGAGAAAGATATCTTACGTAGTTCGCACGCCCGCCACCGCGCCTCAAATGCACATTGATAGACGCCATTTTGTGTAATATGTTGCCGTGTTTTTGCTTTCTCAAGTTACGATACCACCTGTGGAATACTATACGCGGGACGTATATTTGTAAACAGTTAAAATGTTGAGATGTACTGTTGTTTATGGTAGAAAACATTACTATATCGTATTAAAAAAAAAAGGATAGTTCCTGGTGCTTCTTAATTCTTTGCCCAGTATATATTATACACCTAAGTTGACAACACTAGTTTCCACTGTTTTTATTTGGTATTTACTTTACTATTTATTTTTGCGTAGGTTCCTGTTACGTGTGTTAACGTATTTTAATACTCAGACATTGTTTAATATACCATGAACAGGAACGGGATTTAAAATTTTTTTTGTGTTATTTAGAAGAGCCCCTTAACTTAATAATTATTAAGTTTTGAGGCTTTTCTGAAAAAAACAAAAAAATTTCAAAAGTATGATATATTTCTACTCTACTAATCACGTAGAACACGAATATATTAGGGACGTAGCTTTAAAATAAATACAACATGTTTTAGGAAAATTGAACAAAATTGCGAAATGAGCAGTATAGCCAGTTTGTTTAAGTTTCTGAACGAAACGTCCTAGACCAACAAAAGTTGCATTAATGGGTTCTGTACAGCTTACCTTGTTCATATTCAAGCGGGCGTAATGTTAAAATAAGTAGAACATATTTTGAAAAACTTGCGAAATGTGTTTGTTTACGTCTATTAACGTCAGAGGAATTATACCAGCCCCCTATCTAGGTGAGTCAATTTACATTATTTTGGTNCTAGGTGAGGCAATTTACATTCTTTTGGTGTGTTTTACGGTTCCTTTAAATCCCTACAATCCTACATTCACAGTTTAGTGTAAAACCCAAACATCCTAGGTTAGTATAAAACCCTACTATCCTAGGTTAGTGTAAAACCCTACAATCGTAGGTTAGTGTAAAACCCTACAATCCTAAGTTAGTGTAAAACCCTACAATCCTAGGTTAGTGTAAAATCCAAACATCCGAGGTTAGTGTAAAACCCTACAAATTCTAGGTTAGCTTAAAAATGTAAAATAGTGATTCACCCATCGTGGGGTTAGGTTCTGTTAGGTTGGATGGGCACTTATTATGAAATTTGTTGGACGTTAATGCCCCTAGTATATTCGTATTCTGCATCATTAGTAGAGTAGAAATATATCATAATTTAGAATTTTTTTTGTGTTTTTCAGAAAAGCCCCTAAACTTAATAATTACCACCAATTATTTGGTGTCAGAAATATAAAAAACAAAATTGTTGATAAAAAATTGTTTGCATTTGTAGGAAGTTTTCCTTTGCTGAACACACTCACGCAGACAGAATTTCTGCAAGGCTATCTTGCTTTACAGCAGTAAGTTTCAGGAATTTTGAAAGAAGGGCAAACTACTGATGTCCTCAATGTTTTGCATGGTCTACGTGAGCAACATTCAACTTTTGTGTCACAAACTGTGTCCATGCTGGGGATTCCCACATCAAATGCAGACAGCGAGCGGGCTTTCTCTGCATATGGACACATTTTAACCGATTTGCGGACAGGCCTAACACCGAACAACATTGAGCAAATGCTTGCCAAATACTTTGGTGCTAGCATGTAAATTGACACTGTTCTAAACAAGATATATATTTTCTTGTTATCGGATTTGGTGTTCTCATTTTAAAAATTTAGTGTTGAATTATTGTTTGTGTTCTTAAGTTAGAAGTATTAATTTTTTGTCTACATATATTGGCATTTATCAATTTGGCACTTGTTTCGGTAGTGAACTCTGTTTGTACAAATATATATATGTTTTTCTGTACTGTACATTTTACATTTTGTAGTGCTGTGTTAAATGTAATCATCAAATAATATTTTTAATTTGAATTTATATATAATTTTTTAGTAGCCAGTAACGTGAAATGTGAAAATCCTGGTTTTTTTTTTTACAAATTATTTCCAGTTAATTTACCTACAAAACACAATTCCATTATTTTATAGTTTTTTGCGCTGGATTTTCAAACATTCATGACGAACAGTAAAGTTTTTATTTACCACTTTAATGTTTTTATTTACCGCCTTAATGTTTTTAAGTGAATTTTTGTACCGCTTTTAACAATTTTTTATGACGAAATTTGGAAATTTTATTTGCCACTTTTAGGGGACCTTATTTATGAGTGATTATTGGTCATTAATCATACTTAGCTCTTATAGTGCACTGTGTTTCACCGGTGCCAGATAGGCCCACCTCCAACTGTACTTGAAACAAATCATTGTTTTACTGATGATCAAAACAAGTCATTGTCTATCATTACACTGAGCATTACACTGATTGACACGCTGTCATATTATCGTTTCATCATTGGCACACAAATAGATCAAAGTTTGGGTAATTATTATCGTTTTCTTAATGGCGGCAAATGTTTGTGTTCGTGCGTGTCTTTACTGGCAATAACGAATTGCAGAAATTGATGCTGAGAACACTCTGACTTGAACTGAGTAAATTTTCTAATATATTAAATAAAACATCCCGAAACACTGCAACCTTCATACGAAGGACACAGACACACGTCTACTAACAGTAGAACTCCTCAGGTAATGTGCTTTAAGTTTTTAATGTACAATAAATGTATACGGATATAATTATGTTGTACGGACAAACTTGCATCTCGGTATCAAGCTCTTCTTTCCAATCTGGGCACCGGGTACTTGCTGCCTTGGTACCAATGCACTGGTAAAAAACACTTTTATTACTCAATTTCGTGTTGTGAGTACTTTAGCAAACAAAGTTATGACAATAAAATTGGATACCTGAACATATATGTCCTTATAATTTATTTGCAGGAAGTTTACATGCACATTAATATTTAAGCATGCGATATTTACAAGTGGAAACTTACAGCATATATTCTGATGTTAGGTAACTCTTCGTGCGGTGAATGCAGTCGGTATGCAAGTGCTCGAAGATTAGTTTCTGACAACTTAATATATAAAAATGTACAGGTTGCAAATATGTACATGTAATATAAATAATTTTTTGCCCGCCTCTGCAGAAGATAGACGAGTTAATTTTAATGCACGTCATGAGGTTTTCCCTGCCCAAGGAAATTATGAAGGAAATAAGTGGCTTTGCTTTGGCAAAAAGACAACCGTGAAGGAATATTAAAGTCTAAATACGAAGACTAGTAGCAGAAATTCGTGCACATGTGACTAGGAACACACTATGAAATTATTAGAAAATTTGCCATACCAGTGTTTTCGTTTAGTGAGAAGGTGGGAACAGTAATTTTTTCACTTGGACGTTTAATATATAGTTCCTACGTTTGCTCAGAAAAAAGTGAAAGGCCTCGGTAAGATCCCAGCTTTGTATAATATGTAAACTTTCTTTATTTGAAGCTTGATGTGTGGTATTGTTCCCATACCGTTTATAGGTTGAAAACTTTTATTGCGGTTAGGAAGTTTACCAGAAAAATTTTATAGTGAAAGTTATGTACTTCTGTGTATTGCGATAGTTGTGCAGAATTGGTGTTGGAATAGCCTGCGGAATAATTAGAAAAATAAATGTTTTTTAGAGAAGTTAAACAAAAAATTCACACGAATGCAAAATAGTCATAAAATAAGACATACAGTTTTAATATTTATTCAGAATTCATTAGATTCTCTGAATGACAGTAAAGTTATAAATGTCAAGCAGTGCTTGTCATTAAGGGCTACAGTTTTGTTTGCAAGAGTAATTGCTTTGGCCGGGAGAACTTTGTGGTCAATATTAAAATCTACAATTTTTATGTTTTACCTAACTTTATGTTAAAATTATATCAATTTGCCTCTACTATATTCATTAAAATATAATTTAAGGCGATTAACGGTGTTAATATAACTGAGCTGTTCAATATCAAAATTCATAATTTATGTAAAATATCTGAAGCAAAGATAAGACTTGAAAAGGGGAGTGGGAGGTTGGCATTTCCCATTCCCCCTCCACAATTATTTTCTAAACTCTGTACGGAATACTAAGGCAGAAATATACAAGAAGCATCTAATTGCCGCTGACAATATTTGGCTGATGAATAATTACAAAAAAAAAGGAGAATACAAGTTCGCAACTAAAGGTCTAAAGTGTATCTAAAGGGCGGTTTACATATTTGAAGTATAGCCTGGAACATAAGTTTATTACAAATATTAAATATACATTTAAGATGGGAAATTGAGTGTCTGGAAAATTTATTGTGGAAAAAAATCTGTACACACCACAACATATTTCTGTCTCTGACATAAAATTATATTGCTGAAATAATCACGGCTCCTATCTTCATTTCGACAATATCTCCATGAAGCTGCAGCAGACTAAGGATTTCAAAGATGGAGTATCAATCAACATGCCACATTTACCTTTACACATTATCTACACACTCAGTTTTCCACCAGTATAAGTAATACACTCGTGTTTCAGGTCCAACTTCAAAGATAAGTACCGTCCTTAGGATTCACTTATGACCACGTGTCTTGTATATGTTTTCACCTTATTTTTTGTTGATTGACTTGCAGCCGAAGTTTGTTGGTCTAATTTAGATACAATCTGTACATGGAATACTTTTATAAAATTTTAGTTTCTTGCTATTACAAATTTTTGTGTTCTTAGATTATAAAGTTTAAATCAAAAAGTAAAATTCTTCATTGTTTTTGTATTCTTGCAAGCAGTGTTTTTCTCCTTGTTCGCTCTCTCAAGTTTTTGCGTGCTCCTGGATTTATATACATTCACTGTGTTTTGCAAGCACATTAGTTGCGCGGTTTACGTACACCTGTTACTTTCATCTCAGTAAATTACCTTGTAGAATACAGCACATCACAATAACTACAAAAAATAAGCATCTAAATAGTAAACACACTATTGTATTGGGATATAATACAGGAAGATATTACATAAAGTAGTCGTGCTATTACGGAGGAACGACTAGGACTTGACGTCCACTAGCGCGCAATCTATGTTGCTTACACAGAATTATAAATCGCATAAGTCTTCCCTTTTGTACACCCAAACAGAATTCTGTATTTTATATATTTTTAATACTCGATATTTTGATATTCGTAATCTTTATTTTTCTCCATACTTAAAATTATCTTACAAAACTATGTTACTCAAGTTCGCATTAAGTGATTTGGAAATAACCTTTAACGATATTGTATATTCCACATACAATAAAATTGACTTTACTTGTAAACTGAACAATGTAAATTAATTCTATGTCCCTTAAGCTCTTAACTAGTATCTCAGGACAACAAGACTATAGAAAAATTATTCCAAAATTATACATGCCTAATTAATAAAATGCTTATATTTCGCAACTAGCACAATTAAACATTGACTATATTGTATATATTTTATATATTATAAACGTTATGTACGTGTTTTCGTCTTTAGAATAGTGTTTATAAATTTTGTTTCAAATATTTACCTGCTCTCTTACACCCTTCTATCACATCCAGATTTTTCCCAAATTTCCTCCTGAACCAAGCCAAAGTACCTGCGGCTATGTGTGTCCTGTGTTGTGTCCTGTGAGGATAAGTGAAGTGCTGTGTCGCAAGTGTGTGTTGGTCAAGTTCTAAAATCATACAACAGACGTTGACACATCGAGTCCCAGTAACATATTTTTGCGAGATATGGGCGAAAAACTTGCGGGCTGTCTATAACAAGTCCACGATTAATTCGACAATCGAGAACACTGCTTTTTAATGTCTATTTCAACGTATTTTGGGTACATTGCTCTTGAGAAATAGGAACATTATACATCTTGGTGCCAGTAATCGACGCTTATAAACAGGTGATTCTTCTGTTCATTTGAATCCAGTCTTCGTAACTAGATAACAATGTATATATCTTCTATCGGTACTAGTAAGTCAACAAGAATATAAATCACCAGTTCATGTACACCCTATTTGGCTCTCTCTCTCTCTCTACCAGCATGCTCAGTTCCACGATATACTGAAGCAAGCAGCCGACTTAATATATTAGCATTATTTAAATAATTGATTTTTTAAATTTACTACATGAGTTTGATTCATTTATGACGATTTGCTTTGCACAGAAAATTCATACATAATAATGCGTCAGTAAAAAGTGACTAAAGGTGTTCGTTCGTATCGCAAAAATCTAAATGTTGGTCGCAAATATGGCGTTATAAGAGTACTTGAAGACATTGCATAAAATGGCTTAATATCTTATTTTAATGCATAACGATTAGCCAGAACCAGATTCCTGAATTAATTAATGTAGGTTTTTGTATAATATTATATTATAACTCTTAACACCACAAATAGTTCAGATTTTTCTGTCCCTGTGAAGGGATGGGCTCCTTGTCTTTAAGAATCACTACTTGTAGTAAGAGGCGAAAGGTGGTTGTGTAACATATTTGTCTCATCACACCGTATCACATCGTTTTACTTGGAAATTGCAGCGGAATTAAAATTACTGTTGGTCCATTGGCATTATGCGGTGCTATTTTACTGAAAGTCTCTTTGTTGTGCAAAGTTAGATTCAGTTTCCTTCTCATCCCAGTACCCATACGAAACAGCAGGTGTGTTTTCAGCTGCGCCATGCTACTAACGGTGTGTCCACAGAGAACACATGTAGCCACTGTGGAACTCTCTTCCACTCGCCACTTAAAATTGTGTGCAGAATTCTACACATGTCGAGACGTCTTTCATGAACTTACAATCTTACACACATTACAAATACATTAACATATATCAGAATACATAAAAATTAACCAATTGGTGAAACCACTACAACTGTTTCCGTTTGTTGTATATTTTAGCAATCTTTCATTTATTGCCAAATAAAATTTAAATGATCTAATATAATTTTCACTAATGTGCAAGCCAATACTTATAATAAAAAACAACTTAAATATGTACAAATGAATGTGTTGTAGTTTTTCATAACCAGTATTTACAAATATTCAACGTCAGAGATTTACATTTGTAAAGTGTGGAGGAAGGTAAACTTGTTCTCTGAGATTACTGGAGATGTTTATTTGTCATGAGAAGCAAGCAGCTGCATATTAACAATCGTCTTTTTCACAAAAAAAAACCTACGACCGGTCGAACAATAATAAGAGACATTACACTCATGAACAACTCATGGCAAAGGATTTTAAAATTCCATTTTTTATTCCTACTTTTGTCTTCAGATTTATTCTGACATTTTTGTGTATGAATATATTTTGAGGCAAAAAAATATTTATTACGTAGTTTTAAAATTATTTTCCTTTTCCTTAAACCCTAGATGTGCTTGTCATTTTAAAGTGATGTACATAAAACTTTTGGAGCACAAAATCCACTGGAAATGGGTTCACCTCATGTGAAAACATAAAAGCGTTGCCCTTCACAGTTTTTCAATACCCATATTACTCACGACATATGAATTACCTTTTAGAGTGCATCTGAAAATTAATGAAGACGTAAATATATTTAGTTTTGTAAGACTGATAGCACATGGTTATATTGCAATTAAAATTTTTTGTGTTTGAATTTCAATTATAATATCTTCATTGTGCTTTTAAACATTTGCAGATTCACGACCTACAAGATAAACATGAAAGAGATACCAACGAATTTGACAAAATCTTCAAGAATATATGTTAACTAAACTTTGCGTGTTCCTCTAACTATAACGTGTTTACTGTTTACTTATGACGTATTTTCCAATATAATACATGTAATGCGTAATATAATAATTAATATGTGAATGTCAGGAAGTTTCTCTTTTAGTTATTTTCTTTTTACTTTTTATATACTCAAATAGAAGAGAAAGCAATGCATTAAAGGTATTTTATAAAGCAACTTTGATAGTGGGACTTCAAAATTATAAAGTTTTTACTAGGTTTACAAATTTTACACAAATACTATAAATGGAATTTTTATGAGTTTAACAGTTTGTAAATGTAACTCGTAAGCACAATAGTTTTAAACGCCATGTGTTTAAGGTAAATTAAGGCTTAGCACTGTTCCATTCCCCCATATTTACTGTATGGTTCGTACTCTAGTAGTTTCAAGGATTATTTCTTGTTTCTTTCAGACCAGACTAAGGTTTGTAAGTGTTAATGAAGTTAGGTTAATTGAACCGGAAATATATCATGTTATTGTGGGCAATATTTGCTGTATTTAATTTTGATGATAAACAGACTGTGCCAAACTATTTGATCAAGACAACTGTGCAGCTGTTAAGAATTAAATGGCGTTAAAATTCCCTCCGCACTCTCTGTACCTAAGGCGATACTAATATGTGCAAAAATAATTTTGGACACTTTAAATAGCATTCAACAGGTTCCAACGATGCACATGAAAGTTTTAATATGCATATAATTCCCTCTAATCAATATCAATATGCAAGTTATAAAATAATGGTTAAGTTGTACTTCCTGTTTATCATTTGCAGGTTGGTGACCTACAAAGACTACTGGACAATAAGACTTCGGAAAACGAGCGTAACGTGGATAAGGTATGTTAAACATCTGGTCTACAGCGTCCGAGAGGCGGCAAAACTTTTTAAGATAAATTTAAGTATCATGTCTCCCGAAGAGTTAAGAGCATGCCTGTCCTGAAAATAGTGACTAACATAATTTAAGGGGAAATCTACCCGGCATCTCGGATAAAGGGAATTTTCTCAGTTATCTGAATTACGCGGTTTTTAGTATGCTTNAAGGGAATTTTCTCAGTTATCTGAATTACGCGGTTTTTAATATGCTTACTGATCAACAGGATATTGCGCACAGTTTCGTACATTTTCTAAAGTCGCTATTACTTGGTTTCCATAACATATGGGACTGCAGGCAAAGAAAAATTACGTCTTCCTAGCCGTTATAAATTAAGATACTGAATATCAGTAATATAGGTATAATAATACGATAAACCGTAAAGAAGAAATATACTGTACCGTGCCGAAATAACTCTTAAACTAATTTAAAGTAAACTTACAGTAAAAATGGGTAAATCTAAAATGGCGGGGACTTATCCCCCTTAATTGGTACTCTTAAAATGTTTATATGCTACATTTTTTTCAGCCGCCGCAGTGGTCTAGAGAGGTAGTATATAAAATACAAATTTTGTGATATAATCTGCTATATACTGTAAATAATTTTTGTAATTTTTTACTGAGAAATTTTTTTGTAATTCTTACAAATGCTTGTAACAATACAAGGATTTATCTCGTAAAACTGCTCGTTTGTAAACCTACAAGGGCTGGGTTTGTAATAAACGTCGAGAATTGTTTGTAGAAGATTGACCGTATTCACGAGCTTCAGCATTACGGCGGACACTCAACAACGCAAAACCGTATACAGGTGTTTGTGTAAAAGCTTTGTGTGATGTAAAGCAAAATTGTGTGCATAAATAAATATATTTTGAATTTAAATAATGTAATACGCCCAAAAGGACTCGTATAGTGATAATAAAACGACAATTTCAATCAATCATGACCGTATTACTTTTAACTGTTAATGTTTTCTAGCTACACGGAACTCTTAAAATGAAATACAGTAAATTGTTATACTTCCTTAAGGAAAGATAGTACATGAAGTTCAAGAATGGAAGACGGAGAATAATTAATCAAGTACCACAAACTAATTAAGGACGAACATTTCTGATTCAAATAGCAATAATTAGAGTGTGATGTAGTTAGTGGGGCTAGGGATCGAGGTAGATGTGAAGGAAAATCTGTTATGGGAGGACAAGGATATAATGGGCTCCGGGCTCACTCTCTCACCCTAGTGTAAGACACTTACCACCAATCGCCGCTCGGAGACGCCGTTCAGGGAGGACTGACGCCGACTGACACCCCGGCCCTTAGCCGCTGTGTCCGCCACATTTCTCCTTTCCTAACTTTTCCGATATCCTTGATTCCTATTGGCTCTCCCTTGTAGCCTGGGCGGGGGGTTACTGCAGTTAGATGTTGATGAAATTACCGCAAACCCACTGTTTCATCGAGACTCAGATATTCTACCTACTTTCGCAGATTCCTGCATTCTCGGTTGTTGCATTACAGTCGCCGTGGTTTGTGAAAATTGATTTAATAATAGTAGTTGGCCGCATTCCTGTCTTACCCGGCCTTGCTTCTTGTGTAGTTATCGTAACACAATGTATTCTTCTTAATAAAATAACATCCTTATTTGAAGAAGTAGGTGTAAAAGGAGTTACATAACTGCAACAGAAACGGTAATGTTCTGGTTATCATTTTGTACAACTTGCAGGTATATTAAATATATATAAATAAAATCAACAGAAGCAAGTTAAGCAGGTCATGTAGTTAATGTTGTGCAATAGTTAGACTATGGGTGTGTGTTCTAGTCACCGTGCTGGCAAAGTTTTTTTTTTTTTATTCTATTTTAAATGGGTTTTTTTTATTACGTGCGGTTAATAATTTATCACATTTATTTCTACAAGAAAACAAATAAAATTATGTACAGTTCTCAATAATGTATGTTATAGGTAATGCAAGGCTTGAATTTGAAATTTAAAAAAATTAATATATTGCAGATTTTAGAAGAAAACTGTATGAAGTTTTAAAAAGGAATTTCCTGATAACTGGGTTTTCAAGGGTTTTTTTTGTAAAAGTACAAAGAATTGTTTTGATTGTTACATTTGACACCAGTTATTTCGATTTTATTCTCATAATATCCGTTTGAATCATCTCAAACTGTGTAAGTTATGGTGTGCAATATCATTTAATTTCTACGGCAACGTCTAAGTTATTAACACTTCATTCCCCAAGGACACATAATTATATTTGTTCATATTTTTGTTGCCTTTTAAACATCATCCACATATATATATATATATAGACACACACAAATCTCTTTTTCCACTCATATCGATAAAAACAAATAAAAATATTTTTTTCATTTGTCAGAAATATGTAGTGTCATGCTAGGATAATGATTTTTCTGCATGTCCTGATTCATGTAAACTATAAATAATAACTCTCGCTGTTCTCATTTGCTTTTTGGCTCGTTTCGACACGAGATTGAATTTGTTTTATCTGTGGTGACAGGCGAGTGAAGATATATTTTGCAAGAAGTGTTAGACCATGAGGCTGTATTCCTCATAAGTGCTAGTAACATAGAACTAGATTTCAACAGATGGGGAAATGAAGTAGAACATATCATTACAAATATATCGGTGTTTGACATTCTACATTCCACTTTAATACCTTCATTTGTATGTCTAGTTGTAATATCCTTTGTCTACCGCTTTAACTGGCAATCGTGTAATGAATAAAAAATGTGTAACAAAATTCCTTACCATACGTTACCTGAGACCCAAATTCAGCTCCTTTGTTATTTAAAACACTAAATATATAATGAAAAGAATAATTCTTTGTTATTTGAATCTTGAAATTAATATATATTTTATTAAAGGAGGCAGCAATATAGCTCATGTCATTAAATATATTTGCAAGTTTTCTGTTCATCTGTAAAATAACTAAGTATAAAAAAATTATCATATTTATAATATTTATATTTGAAATAATTTATTTGTTATGTTTTCTGTTGTATATTGTTGAAGCTGAATGATCTGCAATTGAAGTTTGAGGCAAAATCCAGAGAGAGTGAACAGAATTTGGAAAAGGTACGTTTATTATTAGTATCATAAATATAACTAAAAATATGATATTTAAGTTTATTTCACGTTAACATTATCGTTAATATTTGCAGTGCAAGATTGTAGTCGTGGAGCATTATGTATCACGGAATACTTATTTATGATTTCCTTCATATTTACAATGATTAAGTATATGACATATTATTCAATCTGCACTATTAAAACTCTTCCAGACGAAACTAAACAGTCATGTTTAATAAGTCAGAAGTTCTAAACAGAAAAGTCACATAAGATAGTTCCACGGTTGCAGTAATGCATAAAAGAGTTTTGTGATTAAATTTCAAAGCGACAGCTGAAATGCGAAATTACCTTTAGCCAACAAAGGTTACCTATACTTTAGCGTTTCCTTTGACTAACGTCACCGAAATAGCAGACAGGTGAATAACGGTTTTCTTTCTCGAGGGTAGTGTGTTCACAGCGCATTAAAAATTGCTGGAAAAAAAAACCTTTGTTTTTATAATTGTACGCAATAATGATACTAAAATGTACTATTTCTTCAAGTGAAAATTATTCAGACAACATATTTTTTTTCAAAAGGTATGTCAAAACAATAATTTAAGTGCTTTTAAGACTCATAAAACAAAAAAATTAAATAATTTGCAGTATTGAAATAAGTCTTATTTAAATAACATAATTTGTGAAACTTAAATATATCTGTCTAATCACGCTTAGGAATATTTTTGCAATTTTCAAATATTGTTCAAAATAAGGTAAGATTAGAATGTTTTTAATCTGTGGTTCTCTATGATATTTTTTAAAATGAATTTTGCTGAGAGTATATTAAAATAATTAAAAATTGCGTCTTTATCAATCACTCTTGTTAAGTTCTGTGT
The DNA here is from genome assembly GCA_002778355.1 of Clitarchus hookeri. Lineage (NCBI taxonomy): Eukaryota > Metazoa > Arthropoda > Insecta > Phasmatodea > Phasmatidae > Clitarchus > Clitarchus hookeri. The sequence goes on along the minus strand of NQII01006458.1, from coordinate 94,474 downwards.
CTTTGTTAACATTTGTTTTAACTGTATGTCTCAAAATCACAAACATTGTAATTGTGACATGGATTGTTGCAAAAACTACCGAATCTAAAATTTGTAATACCAGGAGATAGTGCCTGTAAGTTATGCCCACGAATATAAAATAATGATTATTTCAGTGAGCACCAGCCTTAAGTCTAAATATTATAAAAGACTTGTGAAGCAACAAATCTGTGAATAGTGTTTTATATAAACGTGGTTGGTAATATTTTCCCCCTTACTTTTGGAAATGGCCTTAGGCCAACTAAGTTTCCATCAAACGTCGTTAGCAATTCGTTCTTAGCAATTTTTAAAGACATCCTGTTAGGGAGTACGTCTGCATTAATAATAACGTCTTCTTGTCTTAACAAACTCAGGTGAAATACTGCTGAGATAACTCATGTTGAACATTAAAAAAATATATGTCGAATACCCTTTAGGCATAGCAGAATACAGAGTAAGGTAATTTTAATGAGGATTTTTCAGGGGCACACAGCTCTCCTAATAATCACTAGACGAGAAAAGTGGTACTTTCATGATAGTCTTATATTTTCCTCAGAAACACACTGCCGGAATTTGTCCCCATGTTTTAGAAAAACGTTGTATATGCTGGTTTCAAAATGTGTAGTGTGTCTGTTGGTTGCTTGCATCAGGTCTGTGGAGGAATGGACGGTCCTCAATAGAAGTAGATTCTATTATTATTCATTAGTGGGAAGTGTAATACACGAATGATCCCTACCCACTTTGGGAAGTAGAATAAATATTAAAATGAATATTCGTTTAGGGCAACACTATTCCATAATTTGTTTTCAGAAAATTTTTTTTTACTGTGCTCATTTTCACTCCTCTATGTTGTGATGCTATTATTTCTTAATTTCAACTTCTTCTTTTTTCAGTCAATTATATGCATTTACAATACAACACATCCACGTTTATAAATATTCTAACCTTTTTCGAAAACTGTCTAATCTTGTTTTTAATTCCAAGGAAAATTATGTATTATTTATGGTTTTAGATCTCGAGTCCATATCGCTTCACCATGCTTCTCCATAAGGAATAGATTAAAAATGTATTACTGCTGCGTGTGAACACGTCTCAGAGTCAGAAATTCACGGACATACATCACTATAAATATTACAAAACCTGTTTCGTTAATCAAACTGCGAAACTCATATCTTACTTTATTGTCACTATTCATCTTCTACAACTTGTGGTTAGTAATTGTTGAGTGTTGCCGGCACCATCTACTTCGTGTTAAATTTAGTTCTGTGTGTAAGCCCCCAAACTTGCATCGCTTCGATTGTGATTATCAGGGGCATTGAAGAGTGATCATGTCAAACAAAAATAGCCTTTCATAAACCCTGATATTTATAGACTGGATAATAATCGTTGAAGTATAACTGCTGTCTATACCAAACTCTATGGAAAAACATCACTTTGAATATTTACGAAAAAATCTAATATGAAAACCTTACTGGCGGGTATAGCAGAAATGAAGTTCAGATAATTAATATATGACTGTAAATAAGAACCAACTTCGTTATGAAGCATGGCGATTACGTTCAGGCACATCCTCATGTTTGTTATAATGCCTTGAGACCTAGCGTGAAATCTATCTCATGAATAAACGAGTATGAGTTCTCAACATAGCAACTCAGTCCTTCACTAGAGTTAAAGTAATTATTTATTCCTTTAAACTGACGACAACAGTAAATGCAAGCTCTAGTCGTGATGCATAAATATTTACAAACTTTTCTATGAACATTGCGATTCTTACCATCATAGATAATTATGAAATGTGGCGATGGGGATCAGGTACCATTTCTATAATGATTGTTTGGCACTGAAACAGGACCGGACACGCTTAATATTTCACACCATTCTCTCGACAACAGTTGCACAGCTACTAGAGCGCATGCCTCCCACCAAAGGGGAGCTAGGTTCAATTCCCGGCGGGGGTCGCACCTGCATTTTCGCGAATGTGGGAAACGTGATTGATGCCGTTGCCAACAGTATCACCCGTAATGGACTTGGCGTTGTCCATCAGATTTTCTCGGGACACTTCATTATCTTCACCAACCTAAACGTCCTCACCCATTTCAGCTGCTAAGCTCTCTCTCAACACAAAACACATGGTGTCCCCTGAAAAAAATGTACTGGTGTGGGAGGTTTATGTGCTAATTTCCAATGTTTATGAAATCAGATCACTGATGAAGAGTAACCGACTTGTAAAAAATTTTCATTTTCTCTATTCAGTAGTTGGAAATCCTGCTTTCCAGTGGAATATATCGATGTTTCAGGTATTTGTTGGCAAATAATCATAATGTAGGAGCAGTGACAGATATGTGACATTTAATACAGAAGGGATATACAGATGTATTATATATATTAAAAATAAATGTGGTGGCACACTCAAAAAACCCATATACTCTCTTATTACCAGCAAGGGACCGGGTAAATTATAATACAAGCAGATAACCTCACCTATGTACAGCATATATTTATGTTAAAGTTTAATATGATTTAGGCATATAATTTTATATTGCTGTAGAATAGGCACTTATATTTGTTTACCTTATAATATGCATATATTGTCATATAACTATATAATATGAATATAGGAATATAAAATATGCATTAGCGACGTTATATGCTGGTATTATATTTTACCTGGGGTCTTACTGGTGTGAACAGAGTATAAGGATTTTCAGAAGGTATTCACACATTTTTTTAAAATATATATATATATTACATTTGTATATTCTCTCTGTTTTAAAAGGATAAATATCTTCCTATGGACGACCACTCCTCCATTCCGAGTGTTGAGCTGACTTATTCTCAAGCAACAATTTCCTAGAACCTCAATATCTTTCACTGTAAAATTTGTGGATTTAACTGTGTTTACGACAGCTCACTTTAAAAAATGATAATATTTTCACAGGTCGGCTACTCTTCATCAGTGATCTGCGTTGATTAACATTGGTACCAAGTGATTTTCTTAAGTCAAGAAAATATCGTGGTGGGAGCCCACCCTCCCGCACCAGTACATTTTTTTTCCGGCGAAACAGTGTGTTTTAAGTTGAGAGAGAGTTTAGCAGCTGTAATAGTTGAGGATGTTTACGTCGGCGAAGAAGGTGAAGTGCCGCGAGAAAATGTGACAGATAACGCCAAGTCCATTGTGGGTGTTACTGTTGGCAACGGCATCAATCACGTTTCCCACATGCGCGAAAATACAGGTGCGACCCCCGCCGGGAATCGAACCTAGCTCGCCTTGATGGGAGGCATGCGCTCTAGTAGCTGTGCAACTGTTGTCGAGAGAATGGTGTGAAATATTAAGCGTGTCCGGTCCTGTTTCGTTGCCAAACAATCATTATAGAAATGGTACCTGATCCCCATCGCCACATTTCATAATTCTCTAGGATGGTAAGAATCGCAATGTTCATACAAAAGTTTGTAAATATTTATGCATCACGATTAGAGCTTGCATTTATTGTTGTCGTCAGTATAAAGGAATAAATAATTACTTTAACTCTGGTGAAGGACTGAGTTGCGATGTTGAGAACTTTTACGTGCGTAGGCATGGGCTTGTTTTCATCCTAGGGCGCAAGGCATTATTATCCGACACGAGGATGTGCCTCACGTAATAGCCATGGTTCAAAACCGAGTTGATGCTTATTTACAATCATATATTCATTATCTGCTCTTGATCTCCGTTATACCCGGCAGTAAGGCTTTCATGTTACATTTTTTCGTAAATATTTAAAGTTATATTTCTCCATCGCGCTTGGTATAGATGACAGTAGAATTGTAACGGTTATTTCCCGAGTCAATACATATCAAGTTTAATGTGATAATTTTTTACATGACATGCTCCTTTGTCAATACCCGTGCTAATCACAATCGAAGTGACGCTGCGCGCTTTGTGTTGTGAATATTGAGTAAATAAAACATGTTATCGGAGTGATTTTTCCTGAATTCCTTCAGAGTAAATGGGATTTTGTTCCAGCTTGAAGAGTTGTGTAAAAGGGAAGGGCCTGCATTAGGGTGAGTAAACTTGTTAGGCGAAAAAAAAAATACTCTTATCGAAATGGAATAGTTGCGAAAAGTTGTGTCTATAGTTGATATGAAAACATACCAAATTAGAGTTATTTGCGTGAAGGGATTGAGGTGCCCCCGTTACCTGACATTTTGCAAAATTACTGATTTTCTGACCATTTATCAAAGGTGATTAAAAAATAAGTTTTTTAACATATTATAATGGAATATGTACAAAACTACCAGGAGGAATCTAAATATTAATTGAAAAGACAATAAGTAGCTTTAAGAAATATTTTTTAAGTGCCCTCAAGGGCCCCAAATTCCTAAAAATGTATATTAAACTCAATATTTTCTTTGAATTCTCTTAGGTATCAACTAATTTTTATTCTGTGTTTAACTTAATTTTACTGACAGTAAATAAATAAAACTGTAAATTTAAAAAAAAACATATTTATTTACAAAAAAAAGTGATACAAGTTTAATTTCTCCGGAGTTGTCAGCAATAATAATGCTGTAATGTAATGCTAATTAAATTGAATATTCCTTTTTTGTTTCGAATCAAGGCATGTTCTTGCGCGACTCAAGTCTTCCTCTGATTAAACCGTCCCTAGCTTCCTGTCCGCAAACAGCTTCTGATGCCTCAGTCACCAACTTGATGCACCGCTCTACCGCTTGAGTGTGACAGGGGAAAATNCAGTCACCAACTTGATGCACCGCTCTACCGCTTGAGTGTGACAGGGTAACAAAGGAATATTATCGTCTGTACCGAAGCCATTCTCGACTATTTCTTTTAATCTTTCGGTCGAATAATTTGCGGTCAAAGGTGGCTCACAGACGTTTAAATTCTGCCAATCAATTAGATCAGTGCAGTCAGATGCCTCAAAATTAAATGATGGTATCGCGAACTTCCGAATCCCCGGAAGTTTGGGCTGCGACCTTAGTTTTAATATCCGGCGATAAGCTAGTTCTCTGACGAACTTTCTGTTGTCACCTAGCATACATAACAGAGTATTTTCAGGATGCCCAAAATANAAAATAGCCATTTCTTTGGATTACTGGCTCGATCAATTTCTTTAAGTCTTCACTAAGATAACGACTCCTTTTGATCATCATCCATAAGAGAAATGCTCCTTTCAGGCACGATGAATTCGACTTTATGTCAAACCAGGTTGGTCCATATACTGTCATTACAAATATTGCCAATGTTTTTAAATTTTGACAAGGATTTGTGGTAGCAACATATAAGCGTAAAATTCTATTCGCTGTTGTAAGCCACCTTGAATGCGAAAGTTGACCTGGTTGTCTGTTTGCTAAATCGAGGGAGCATTTTCCCGTCGCAGTTGCTTCCATCATGTGAAAGAGGTACTTTTGGTCCGTACTTAGATCATTTTCATTTGTAATCCTAGGCAATATCTCAGGAATTACTACAAAGTCTACCACAGGAAGATTTTCGCAACATTGTAATTTATTTCCTATTGGACCTGAGAAACAACGCGGACCCGTCGTGTGGCCATCTAAATGTGGAAATAAGTGTCGCAAAGGGAGCTCATTTGAATGCAACTGACAAATAAACCACTTTAGTGGTCTACCGAGCTCGACCTCCAAGCGATGAGCTATCCCTCCCTTTGACCCAGTGTTGACGACAGTGCCATCGCAGCCAATAGCCGATAATTGAGACAGATTTTCTAATTTATCATTTAAACACTTTGTAATGCATGTTTTTATGTTTTCAGTCGCCCCTGAGTCACATACTACATGGCCGTAATAATTATGTCCTGGTTCTGCTACAAGAACATAGTGCTCTTCCATCTTACTCCTCCGGTGATACTTAAATCCTATCTTTTCCTGTGATAAAATTTTGTCCTTTCTACCGTCGAAATACAACCCCACCAAAGGCTCCGAGCAATTTTTTTGTTGTAATTGACCCCGCATTTTAGTTCTTTCACGTAAAATTTTTGAACGGTCTATAATGCAGCTATTATCCTCTTTTTGAATTATTCCGACATCTTTTAGAACAGCAGATGCTATAATTGCAGCGGATCTATCAGAGACTCCAGTACGGTCACATGCCAGAGCAAGGGAAGGCAGCTGTACTCGCATTTGTTTTCGTTGAGGTTTAGAAATATCAAGATTTTCAGACTGTAGCTTCGCTGGGCATGGATTTACTATTGCTGCTTCTATTTCAGTCATCTGAGAGGAGGTACTTGATTCTGATGAATCTGTTTCCATCACTTCTTCTAATAAAGACAGAGGCTCATGATAAGAACATGAAGGCTGCTGTTAATGAGAACTCACCTGAGTTTGGGCATTTTCTCTTGCTTTTCTCTCTTGCTTTTTAGTCTGACTTTTTGTCACAGCCAAATCGACCGAACCGATCATCATTTTCCTCTTTGTTCTTTGATCTATCAAGAAACTTCTTCCTTGTTGTGGAACTCGGCGTTTTTTTTTTCACAGCTACAATTTTCAAAAAGCGTGCATTTGCAAGAACAAATATCAAATAATTTGTTTGAATCTTCTTTAAATTTCTGAAGTTTGAATTTGTATTTTTCATTCGCCTGGCGTTTCAAGTATGGTTTCGTGGTGTTTCTATACTTATCATGATAAGAGCGAATGATCTGCAGCACTCGTTTATGTATCACTGTTGGGATGGATGCTTTAAGCCAAATTTCCTCAACTTTGGTGGCTACTATCTCAGAAATTTCTCCGACCGTCGGTTCTTTTGTTTTTGAGTTAGGTTTTAATTCGTTTTTGACCCACAGGTACTGTTTCATGACATCACAATAAGTCGGCAAAACACAATAATTAAAATTTTCTGGCGTTCCAAAAACAGGACAAATCGTGGTCTTCCTCGTTTTTATTTGAGCCATGGTCTTAAAACAATAGTGAGAAACAGATCGGAGACTAAAAACTTTTAATTTGAAACATGCCAATGTACGTCCACTCGCTGCTGCTATTTTCCGAGAACTGAAGTAAGCGAGCGCTCGGTCACTCGCTGCAAGGCGTGTGCGGTGGGCCGAGGAAAAGAAAGGGGAGGGGGGGTGGTTATTTTGCTAAGCAACACAAAATACGGAGAATTAGAAAGCGTGGGTGAGGTATTTTTACTCGAAATAATAGCACATAGCCCCAGATGAGAAAACTTAGAATTGAATGCTTTTACTGAGTTTTTTGTGCTACTGGGGCACCACAAGAAGAGTTTAAATAAATTTTTATAAAAATGTGCTATACATAAGGGCTATTTTCCTTAATTATTCAAGCTATTCTATTAAAATTAAATTACTGTATTATATTTTACAAACATTAAGGTACCTGCTGATTTTAACAAAAAATCTGAAATTTCAAAATTCTCGGGGCACCTGTTATCCATAGACTAGAGAGAAAATATTTTACGCTATTACTTACGAAGCATACCCACAACTTTCTTCTGGTATTCCATTACAATTATCGAAAAAAAAATAAATTTCACTCCACCCTAGCCTGCATACAATAATGAAGACAATGTTGACGGTGAATCTGTAGCAATTTTTTTATTTCTTCACACATCTCGTCACCAGCTATGCTAAAACAGTGACTTGAAGAAAAGAACACTGACTACATATTTCTTGAATACCCCAATGAACTTGTTGATGGACTCTGACATTTGATTCCCTTGCACAGAAAATATATATATTTAATCATTGGTGAACTTAAGGAAAGGGACTGCATCGAATGAAGCCATTGTGTAGTATCAATCATCTGCCAACATCAGATAAATGCCAATATTGAATGCATGGAAAAAGTAGGATATTGCATTTATGTGCTCATAGTTGTGCAATTATAATTTATTGATCCGTATCCTACCGCTATACTGAAAACCTTTATATTTCAGCGATGTATACGATTGAACACAAGGGTCTGTTTTAACGAAAAAATTAACGAGATAGTGGGTTACGGGGAATATAGTTCAAGTTGAATTATTATGTCTTTTTTGTCGGGAAGTTTAATACGGCTGAATTTTGTTTGACAAAGAACGAACTCAGGAAGGAATGTTATGAGGAATGAAATAGCGAAAATCTGGCAGCGACCCTGCCAGGAATCGAACTTGTCTCGTTTTGATGGTGTGAAGAGGGCAAGGGAGAAATGACCTGGTGTTTAGGTGGACCTCCTGTTCGAAAATGTGTGTACAAAGGAAAGGATGCTGTACGCGAACTCATGATTGGAAACGAGAGCTCTAGCCACTGCAGTCCCCCTCTTATGTGAAACAGTGGAAGAGGTCATCGTTGCGAAATGGACCTGGGGTGCCGTTTTTGATGGAGAGCCTAAACTGATGTGTGCAAATCTTCATTATATCGCCGATTGAAGTAGGCCTTATGACCTGAGTAATCTCTCCTGCAGTCTGACACTTTTTTTCAGAGTCAGCATGGATAATCAAGCTCATGTTTGTAAAATTGAGTATTTTTAATATTATTTTTTCAATCTATTGCTTATGTACTTGCATTATACGAGATTTTGCTTCTGGATGACGTTACAAGGTGCTGATAGAGCGCAATTATCCTGGCAAGCATCGAAACTCTTTCTGGGCATGGAGAAGGAACACAAATTTTGTCTCAAAAATGAACCGATAATGGGTGATTAAGCTCTCCCTTCTGACTATTCGAAATGTATGTCTAAGAGATACACTAGCATGATTGGTATCACCCAATACCAACGTGCATATGTATCTCTGCTGTTACACTATTAACTGAGGGCTTTATTTAGAACAGGTATTTAGCTCTGATGTTATAATTTGTGCTCTGTTGATTAAAGGAAAATTATATTAATTAACAAGAATGTTTTTTTTTTTTTTTTTTCTTTCTTTCTTTCATTTTATCAGGTTTCGGGTTTGTGAATATAGACGTTTCCTTTGGAGATTTATGTTTAATACAACTTATATATTTAGGTTTTTTTTCCACTTTGCGCTTTGATTTGGAAATATAAATATGTAGCTATATTCGGACATGAAGTGTATTATCGTAAGTTTGTTAGTTGGCAATATTATTGCCCCTATTTCTGTTATCTTAATTTGTTTTCATGCATGAGTGAATATATATATATAAATTTTTATGTAAAATCATTGCAAAAATGTCTTATTTTTCCCCGTCGCAACAAGGCTTAAGTATTTTATTCATAAAATGATGTATAGTTCCGTATTTTAAGATGTGAGCACGTCAAGATTCTGATAGATTCGCCCCCTTTCACCAAACTTTATAATATATGGCTCAATATGGGTTTTTAAGGTTTATTTACGGGTCATTATGTGAAATGTGTCACTCATGGGTCATTTATGGTCATTTCTTAGTCGGTATGAGTTAAATATCTGCCATTATTGGTCATTTAATTGGTTATATATGGGTCATTATTGGTCATTATTGTTATATAGAGGTAATTTATTATACCTAGTTTTTATAGTTTCCTACGTTTCCCCAGTGCCAGATAGCCCCACCTCCAAATGTACTTGAAAAAAATCATCGTTTTAGGACAGTCAAAACAAAACACTGTATGATATTACACTGAGCATTACACTGATTTTTGTGCTGTATTATTATCGTTCCTTTATTCGCACACATATAAATAAACGTTTCGATAAATTAAGGTAATTTTCTTAATTGCGGCGAAGGTTTGTGTTTGTTTGTGTCTTTACTGGCAATAACAATTTGGAAAAATTGATGCCCAGGACACTCTGACTTGACCTGAGTAATTTTTTTGATTATATTATATAAAACATCCTGAAGCACTCCACAAAATTCATACGAAGGACACAGACACGCGCATACTTACAGTAGAACTCCTCAGTTATTGTGCTTTAAGTTGGTATTGTACAATAAATTAGCACGTTTTAATTATGCTCTATGGACAAGCTGCCATCTCGGTATCCAGCCCTTTTTTCTAATCTGGGCACAGGGCATTTGCTGCCTTAGTACCAATGCACTGGTCGAAAGTACTTTTCTCACTCATATTCGTATTTTGTGAGTACTTTAGCAAACAAAGTTATGACAATAAAATGGGATATCTTAGCATACTTGGGTATCATTAATGTGCAGAAAGTTAACATGCACAGTTATCTTGAAGCAAGCGATATTTAGCAGTGGAAACTTACAACATATATTCTGCTATGAGGAAACTCTTCGTGTGACGAATGTAGTTGGTATGTCAGTGCGTCCCGGCCTACGGCTTCTCTCCACTCGACTTCCTTAGACACCAAGTTCGGCACCATCAACAATAATAGGGCCTAATTAATACAGCAGACGAAAGGAAGCTGAAAGAATCATTCTCCATGTTACTTGACAGTAGTGACAGGAGAAGGAGCAGTAACTAGCTTAAATTACCACGAGATGGCGCCACGGGCAGCTTGAAGTCATTACACAAATCAACTCTGCCAGCCAAGCTGCCAACCGCAGAGAAACTCCTCAAGAAAGCGAGGGACAAAAATTGGCTTTTGAAGTGGAACCTGGAACACCAGATTATAACAAATATAAAATAATCACTAAAGATGGGAAATTGAGTGTCTGAATAATTTATAACGGAACAAATATATGTGCACATCACAACACATTTCTGTTGCGGACATAAAATAATATCGCGGAAATAATCACGGTTCCTATCGTCATTTCGACAATATCTCCATAAAGCTGAAGCATACTAGGGATTTCAAAATTGGAGTATCAACCCACATGTCACAAATACATTTACACATTATCTACACACTAAGTGTTCCACCATTCTAAGTAATACACTCGTGTTTCAGGTTCAATTTCAAAGATAAGTACCGTCCTTAGGATTCACTTTAGACCACGTGTCATGTATGTGTTTCACCTTATTTTTTCGTGACTGATTTGCAGGGGAAGTCTGTTGGTCTAATTTAGATACATCCTATACAGCAATAAACAACATTTTTTTTTATTGCTATTACAAATTTTTTTGTTTCTAGATAATAAAGTTAAAATCAAATAATAAAATTCTTCACTGTTGTTGTATTCTTGCAAGCGGTGTTTTTCTCCTTGTACGCTCGCTCGAGGTTTCGCGTGCTCCGGAATTTAGTTACATTCGTTGTGTTTTACAAGCACATTAGTTGCGCGGTTTACGTACATCTGTTACTTTCATCTCAGTACATTTCCTTAGACAATACGATATGGCACAATATCTACATAAAGTAAGCATCTAAATGGTAAACATTTTATTGTATTAGGATATAATACAGGAAGGCATTACATAAAGTAGTCTTGCTATTGCGGAGGAACGACTAGGCCTTGACAGCCACTAGCGCGCACTCTATGTTGCTTACACAGAATTCTTAATCGCTATATTCTTCCCTTCTGAAAACTGAAACAAATTTGTAACCTTTTTGTAAATTTTTTGCTCGATTTGTTGATATTCGCTACCTCTATTTTTTGCCACACTTAAAAACTATCTTTCAGCACTATGTTTCTTACGTTTGCATTAAGTGAATTGAAAATAACCGTTAATGAAATCTTATATTCCACATACAATTAAATGAACTTTACTTGCAACCTCATTAAATTATATTAATTCAAGTCCATTAAGCTGTTTACTAGTACATCAGTACAGTCAGAGTAAAGGAAAATTATTCCAAAATTATATATGCCTAATAAATCAAATGTTTATATTTCACAACATGCACATTTAAACATTAACTATATTGTATATATTTTATATATTATAAACATTCTGGTCAAGTTTTCATCTTTAGAATAGTGTTTATATATTTCGTTCCAAATATTTACCTTCTCACAAACACCCGTACAACACATCCAGATACTTGAAAATTTCCTCTTGAAACAAGAATTTGCAGCTATGTGTGTTCCTGAGAGGATAAGTGAAGTGCTGTGTTGCAAGCGTGTGTTGTTCAAGTTCTAAAATCAAACAACATGAGTTGATACATCGAGTTCCAGTAACATATTTGTGCGAGACATTGGCGAAAGACTTGCAGAATGTCTATATCAATTCCACGATCAATGTGACAAAAAACAATGCTTTTTATTGTCTTTTTCAAAGTAAACTGTGTACACTGCACTTGAGAATCTTGAACATTTTACATTAAAGTTCGAGTAATCGGCGCTTATAAACAGTCGATCATTGTGTTGATTTGAATCCAGTCTGCGTAACTAGATAAGAATGTATTTATCTTCTATCGGTGTAAGTAAGACAACGAGAATATGAATCACCAGACCATTTACACCTTATTTGGCTGTGTCTACCAGCATGCTCAGTTTCACAAAATACTGAAGCAAGCAGCTGAGTTAATATATTAGCATTATTTGAATAATCAATTTTTTATTTACTACACAAGTTGTTGTTTTATTAATGACGATTTGCTGAGTATTGAAAGTTATACATAATGATATATCAGTAACAAGGGAATAAAGGTGTTTTTATCGCGAAAATCATTATTTTGGTAACAAATTTGACGTAATAAGTGTACTTAAAGTAATTGCATAAAATAGTTAAATATTTCATTTTAATGCTTGTAATTAGCCAGAACCAGATCCCTTAATTAATTATTGTTGATTTTTGTATAATTTAATAATATAACTCTTAACACCACAAACAGTACAGTGTTTTCTGTCCCTGTGAAGGGCGGGGCTTCTTGTCTTCACGAATCTCTACTTGGCAGTAAGAGGCGCAAGGTGGTTGTGTAACACATCTGTCTCATCACACCGGATCGCAACTTCTTACATGGAAGTTGCTGCGAAATGAAGATTACTGTTGGTTCATTGGCATGATGCGATGCAATTTTACTGTGTGTAGGCTTCTTTGTTGTGCAAAGTAAGATTCAATTTCTTTATCATCCCAGTAACCATACGAAACAGCAGGTGTGTTTTCAGCTGTGCCATGCTACTAACGGTGTGTCCACAGAGAACACATGTAGCCACTGTGCAACTCTCTTCCACGCGCCACTTTAAATTGCGTGCTGAATCCTACACATGTCGAGACGTCTGTCATGAACTTACAATCTTGCAGACATTATTATTACTATTAATGATAATTCCACATAAAGGAGAGCGCTAAAATACAGTGAATCCTCATGGTCTCATTCTCTGTGTCCTCCTTCGTCTTTCCTCCCAAAAACACCTCATAAATTAACCATATTCTTTTCTTCCTCTCCTCTGTTCACTTCTTTCCCATTTTCTTCTTTTTGGGAGTTCCTACAAAATTTTTTTTCTGATTTTATATCAGTATTTTTCCTGTCTGTCATGTCTTCTTTGGAGATGCTTAGGCTTGTGATGTCTTCCATAGTTTCCCTGATCCAATTGGTTTTCAGTTTACTAGTCTTCACTATGTTGAAGATCTTCTTATTCTGAATTTGTCTGTGATCATGTCTTTCTGTGTGTACAGTTATGTTGTCTGCCTCTTAATTCAGATCCCCTCTCTGTGACCTGGCCCGTAGTTCTTACTCAGTATGTTTCTGTCTTGCTTCTCAATTTCCTTGATTTTCGTTCTTCTCTTTATTACTGTCGTTTTTGAAGTGTATAAGGCTTCCGGTAAAACTACTGTGTTATAGTATCTTAATTTGGCATTGGTGGAGATGCTTCTCTTGTTGTAGTGGTTCCGTATAAGCCTGTATGCCTTTTGCTGTTTCGTGATCCTTTCCCCATTAAATGTCGAGTTCAGTCCGGTTTTCTGTATGATCTCTCCCAAGTATTTGAAGTTTTCTACTTGTGCTATCGTCCCGTACTTAGTTACCAGTGGATGTCTCTCTACGGATTTTGTATCTGTATACTGTGTCTTTTCGTATGAGATTTTTAGTCCTGTTCTGGCTGAAATTTTGTGTAATGTCACTACAGCCTCCTTAGCTTCTTATCAGTTATTTGTTATGACAGTTATGTCATCAGCAAATGCCAAACACTTTATGTTGATGGTTCTTTCCTTGTTTCTCCCTATCTGTATACCCTTGACTCCTCTGACCCATGTTCTAATTATTTTCTCCAGAACTGCGTTAAATAAAATGGGTGATAATCCATCTCTCTGTCTCACTCCTGTCCTGACTTCGAACGAACAGTTCAAAGTCGAGATTTCTCCCATAAATTTCACTTTGGATGTCGTATTTGTTAGTGTTTTTTGGATAAACTTTCTGGTCTTGTTGTCCACTCTCATTTCTTCCAGCGTATTGAACAGGGTTTTTCTATCTATGGAGTCGTAGCCTTTTTTGAAGTCAACGAATTTTATTGTGGTGTTCTTGGACACTCTAGTTCTTAATATTGTTCTCAGACTCCAGATCTGTTCGCTGCATGATATTCCCTTCCTGAACCCCCCTTGGTATTCTCCTATCGGTGGATCTATCTGAGGTTCTAGTCAATTTAACAGAGCCTTGGATAAAACTTTGTAAGTGACGGGCAGTAGGGAAATCCCTCTGTAATTATTAGTGTCCGTTTTGTCCCCTTTCTTGTGGAGTAGGTGTATTAGGGCAGACCTACATTCTTCCGGTATCTTTCCTGTTTCCCAGATGTTTTCAATGATTCTGTGTAGTTTGAGTGTAATGTTTTCGTGGTCTAGTTTCCGGATTTCCGAGATGAATCCAACCTCCCCAGGTGCTCCGTTATTTTTCAATGACTTTATTATGTTCACGATTTCTTCGTGTGTTGGGGGTTGGAGTCCCGTTTAGGGTCCTGTGTCGGTCTTCCCCAGTTGAGCAGAGCGTCAAAGTATTGTGCCATTATCCCACAATTCTTTTTCGTGTTTGTCTCCAGTGTTCCGTCTTGTCTTTTGAAGCACAAGCTCGGTGGTTGATATCCTGTTATATTTTCTCTGGATGTTCAGTAGAAGTTTCGTGTGTTGTTTCTGGTGAAATCCTCTTCTTATCTCCTTTAGCCTTTTATATTCGTAACCTCTTTTTTCCCTACAGATTCTTTTCGATGAGGTTTTCTGTATATTGTTTAATTCGTCCCATTTTGCCGGTGTTCCGTGGCTATTAAATCTTTTCCAGGCTTGTATTCTGTCGTCTTCCATGGCTCTGTCGCATGTGATGTTCCATCATCTGTGTTTCCTTTTCCTCGGCGGTTGTCCGAATGTTATCAGCTCTCTCATTCTCTCTGACAATTCTGTCCTGTCATCACTCTCGATTTTCTTTATTTCTTCCGTTATTTCCTTCTTGTTTAACTGTAGGTACTCGGGGTCTGTTCTGAATATTCTGTTAGTTCTCTTGATATGCATGTTGGTTATAAACTTCGCTTTGATTTGGAGCAGGTGATGATCCGATTCAAAAAATCCTTTCCTCGTTCTTATGTTCATAATTTCTCTGGGGTTTTTCGTGGATATCGCCACGTGGTCTATCTGGAATTCTCCTAGGGCGTTGTTGGGTGATCTCCACGTCCGTAGTTTCTTGTGTAGTTTCTGGAAATGTGTCGACATAATTCTGAGGTCAAAGTTCCTACGGAAGTTTATCAGGTTCTCTCCATTTTTGTTTGTCCTTTTGTGGGACGTCTGTTTCTTGTTGTGTCTCTGAATCCTCTTTCCCTGCCAAATTGTGCATTAAAATCTCCTAGTAGCACTTGTACGTGTTTCTTGGGGATTTTGTTGGTAGTTTCCTCCAGATACTCCCAGAATTCTTCTATCATCTGCGGGTTTTTCTAATTATAGTTTTTCGTGGGAGCATGTGCGTTGATTAATGTATAGGCTTTGTTTCCTGATCGTATAGTGAGAGTTGATATTTTCTCTGATTTAGAGGTGAATTCTATTATAGAGACCAGTATCAATTTGTGTACCACAAATCCTGTTCCGTAGAGTTTGAGATTACTTCCTGGAAGGCTTGTGGCTGGTTTTCCCTTATATACTCTGTAGTTTCCTGAGTCAAAGTGGCGTTCATATGAGAGTCGTGTTTCCTGTATTGCCATAACTTTTATACTGATCGTGTCCATGGTGTTAGTCAGCTGTCACGATTGTGTTCGTGTTGAGTGTTCCTATGTAAAATATTCTCTTAGTTTTGAGGGTTTTTGAGAAGCTCCGACCCTTCTTTTCATGACATGCCTGATCCTCTGGAATCCGGTGATTAGGTCTTTTACCCAGTCTTCTTGACTGGGGCCCAGGGTAGTGAACTTTTTCCATTGTACTGCCATGAATATTGGTTTGTGTTATGGTTTTGGTGGCGAGATCCCGAAGTATCTCATGTTGTTCCGACTGGAGTTTTGAGTTCCAGAAGATTCAATGACATTTTCAATAAACGTGTATCAGAAGACATAAAAATCAATTGTTCTTTGGAACCACTACAACCGTTTCCGTTTGTTGTATATTTTATCAATCTATCATATATAGCCATATGTACTTTTCAAATCTTATATATATATATTTCATCACTGTGCAAGACAATACTTCAGATAATAAATAACGAAAATTAGTTCAAATGAATGGGATAAAGTTTTTCTTAACCTGTTGACACGCAAGTACAAATAAGTTTGATTGACATATTTAAGTAATTACAAATCCTCAATGTCAGAAACTTACATTTGTAAAGTATGGAGGAAGGTTACCTTGTTCTCTGACATTACTGGAGTGGTTAGTTTGTCTTAGAAGCACGCATCTTCACATAAACATTCGTCTATTTTACAAAAATTTGTTTGAAAGGTCCAACAATAATAAACTACACTACACTCATAAACAACGGATGGCAAAAAGATTTTCAAATTCCACTATTTTTTTTAAATTCTGTTTTCAGATTTGTTGTGACACATGTGTGTAGGTATTGAATTTGAAGCAAAGGTTATACAACATGTAGTTTTAAAAATTATTTCCCTTTAACTCTAGCCTTAGATATGCTTGTATTTGTAGGGTGTTGTAAAGATGACTTTCGAAGTAGTAAAGCTACTGGAAATGGGTTCACCTCGTGGGAAAACCTAGAAACATTGGCCTTCACACTTATCCAGTACCTTTAATACGAACGATATATGAATTACCTTTAGGAGAACATCTGAAAATTAATGATGACATAAATATATTTCGTTTTTTTAAGTAATAGCACCTTTTAAGATTGTAATTAAAATTTTTTGTTTTTGAAATTCAATTATTTTCATTGTGCTTTTAAACATTTGCTGATTCACGACCTACAAGGCAAAACATGAAAGAGAAACCAATGAAATTGAACAGAGCTTCAATAATATATATTAACTATGACTTTGCATGTTTCTCAAATTAAAACGAGGTTAGAGTTTACTTATGGCGTATTTTCCATTACATTACATATACTGCGTAATATAATAAAGGTTTATGTGACAGTCAGAATGTTTCTCTTTTAAATTTACATTTTGCACTTTATATACTCAAACAGAAAAGAAAGCAATGCAATAAATGTATTTTATAAAGAAATTTCAAAACTGGGGCTTGAAAGATATTATGTTTATACTGGCATAAATAATTTTCCAAAAATACAATAAATTAGATTTTTATGAGTTTAACAGTTTTAAATGTAATACAATAGTTTTAAACGCTATGTGTTAATAGTAAAATAAGGCTTGGCTTATTTTCATTGCCCCATATTTACTGTATGGTTCCTAATCTAGTAGTGTTTATTAAGGAAAAGATTTATTTCATGTTACGTTCAGACAAAATAAAGGTTTGTAAATAATAATAATATTAGTTTAATTCAACCGGAAATATAAAATGTTGTGGTGGGCAGTATTTGCTGCATTTACTCCTGAGGATAAACAGACTGGATAAACTATTTGATCAAGACAACTCTGCAGCTGTGAAGAATTAAATTGGCGTTAATATTCCTCGGCGACCTCTATACCAAAGGAGGTATTAATATGTACAAAAATAGTTTTGGCCACATTAAATAACTTTCAACCGGTTCCAGCAAAATATATGAAAGTTTTAATAAGCTTATACAGTAATTCCTTTTAATCAGTATATGTAATTATGCAAGTTATAACATAATAGTAAAAGTAAAAATGTTGTCTTTATTGTTGTTTGTTACATTTTTAAGTTATACTTTCTGTTTAACATTTGCAGGTGGGCAACCTACAAAGACTACTGGAAAATAAAACTTCGGAAAATGAGCGTAACGTGGATAAGGTAAGTTAAACATCTGGTCAACAGCGCCCGAGAGGCGGATAAACTCCCCTAAGATAAAGTTAACTATTGTGTCTACCCAAAAATTAAGAGAATGCCTGTTCTGAATATTGTGATTGTAAAATTCATTAAGGCAGAAAAGTCTCCCAATCTCGGATATATGGAATTTTATAAGTTATCTGCAATACGAGGTTTTTATTAGGCTTGCAGAACAAAAGAATAATGCGTTCAGTTTCGACCATTTTCTACAGACGCTATTACATGGTTTTTGTAACATATTGGATTGCAGGCAAAGAAAAATTACGTCTTCCTGGCAGATATAAATTAAAAATCTTAATATCGGTAATAGAGATATAACAATATGTAAAACCTTAAAGAAGCAATATGCTGTCCTGTGCCATTGAACATGATCGTTTAACCATTTAAAATAAACCTACGGCAAAAATTTATAGATCCTAGACAACTGGCACCTATTCTCCTTAATGGTTACAATTAATATATATATCCAATATTGCATACAATGGGTGCAGTAATTTAGACAGGTGGTACATATAAAACAAAAGTTGTGATACAATCTACTATACATTGTAAAAATAATTGTAAAATTTACTGATAAATTGTTTATAATTTTTACAAATGCTTGTTAAAGTACAACAATTTCTCTTGTAAAACTACTAGTTTAAAAACTACAACGGCTGTGTTTGTAATAGTCATCAAGTCATATTTGTACAATTCTGGCCCGTTTCCACGACATTCATAATAAAGGCGGTCACTCAACAACGTAAAACCATATACAGGTGTTTATGTGAAAACTTTGGGATGTAAAGTGTAGTTGCGTGCAAAAATAAATGTATTTTGAATTTAAAAACGCAAAATGCCCAAAAAACCTCTATAAATCATAATAGAAAGACAATTTCAATAAATCGTGACCGTATTACTCACAAACTCTTAATGATTCCTAGCTACACTGAACTCTTAAAATGAAATACAGTAAATTGTTAAACTTCCTTAAGGAAATATAGTTCATGCAGTTCACGAAAGGAAGTCTGAGAATAATTAATTAAGTACAACAAACCAATTAAGGAGGAACATTTCTGATTCACCTAGCAATAATTACATCGTGATGTAGTTGGTGGGGCTAGGGATCGAGGTAGGTGTAAAGGACAATCTGTTATGGGAGGACAAGGATATAAGGGGCTCCGGACTCGCTCTCTCACCCTAGTGTAAGACACTTACCACCAATCGCCGCTCAGAGACGCCGTTCAGGGAGGACCGACGCCGACTGACACCCCGGCCCTTAGCCGCCGTCTCCTCCACACTTCTCCTTCAAACCCACCTTCTCCGATATCCTTGATTCCTATTGGCTCTCCCTTGTACCCTGGGCGGGGTTACTGTCGTTAGATGTTGATGGAATTGCCACTACCACACCGTGTTTGCCAGACCCTGATATTGTACATACTTCTGCAGATTCGTGCATTCTTAGTTGTTGCATTAGAGTCGCCGTTGTTTGTGAACATTGTTTTAGTTACAGTAGTTGGCCACATTCCTGCCTTACCCGGCCTCGCTTCTTGAGTAGTAATCGTAACAAAATGTATTTTTCTAAATAAAATAACTTCCTTATTTGAAAAAGTAGGTATAAATAAACATGCATGACTGCGATAGAAACAGTAATGTTCTCGTTAACATGTTGTACATACTTACAGGTATAATTAATATATAAATAAACACTACAGACGTAAGTTAAGTGGGTTTTGTGGTTAATGTTGTGCAATAGTTAGACTATGGGTGTGTGTTCTAATCACCGTGCTGACAAAGTTCAATTTTGTTTTTGTAAAATAATTTTTCGAAATGTTTTTTTTTTTTTGTTAATCATTCTTGGTTATTTATTAATCACATTTATTTTTTACAAGAAAACCAACCAAATTATTTATAGTTCTCAATAATGTAAGATATAGGTAATACTGGGCTATCATTTGTAAAATTACATGAATATGTTTTGCAGATTTTACAAGAAAACTGTTTGTGATTTTACAATAGAATCTCCTGATAACTGGGTTTCCAAAGATTTTTCTTATAGAAGCACTAACTTTTTTTTTTTGTTAGTGTAACGTTTGACACCAGTTATTTGGAATTTATTATCTTAATTTTCGTTTGAGTATTCTGTAACTGTGAAAGTTAAGGTGTGCTGTATCATTTAAATTCTACGGCTCCGTCTAATTGCTAACACTTTATTCCACAAGGGTACAAAATTATATTTGTGTGTATATTTGTTTCTGTTTAAACATTTCCTGTGTGTATATATATTGTATAATATATATTTATATGCAAATACGGAAATCTCTTTTTACACTTATATCGGTAAAAAACATTAAAAATGATTTTTACATCTGTCAGAAACATGTTGTGTCATGATAGGATAATGTATTTTTCTGCATATCCTGAGTCATTTAAACTCTAAATAACAACTCCTGCTGTTTTCTCATCTGCTTTTTGGGTCTTTTCAATACGAGATTCCATTTGTTTGATGTGAGATGATCAGCGAGTGAAGATATATTCTGCAAGAAGTGTTAGACCATGAAGCTGTACTCGTCATAAGTTCCAGACGGTAACAAGCGCTAGTAACAGAGAACTAGCATGCAACACATGGCGAAATTAAGTTAAAAATACTATTATAATGTATTCACGGTAACTTCAAGATTTTCTGAAACCCTGCTAAAGATCTACTTTCAGGGACCCGATTATGTATCATTCCGCAGTATGTAAACAAAACATTGCCATGTGACACCTGTCAAACGTTTTGTAAACAGTGCCATGTGGGAACTGTCAAATATTTTGTAAACAAACAGTGCCTTGTGGGAACTGTCAAATATTTTATTAACAGTGTCCATGTGGGAACTACCAAAATTTATTTTTGAAGAGAAACAATGCCATGCTATCTTAACTGTCATATACTTTAATAAAATTCTCCAAATGTCTAAAATATGCTAATGAATTTAGCAAAATATTGTAATACATACAAAAAGGTAGATTGAAGTATATATCGGAACTGTTAATTATATAATTTAATTAAAGTTTACTTATTGTATTAAGATTTATTTACATATTTGGTGTAAGGAAAAAGTTAAATTTTACATAATAAACTTTTGGAAGTAGCATTCGGGTTAAAGATTTCACTGTGATAAATGGCACCGTATTTTATCACATATAAGTCGCACATTTTATTTAAAAAATTTTATTGAAAACTCGGGGTGCGACTTATAAGTGAGAAAAATTCCTCCAGCCCCGCACTAACGTTTCATTTACTACGAATTCACGGCCCGCGGCTCGATTTCCAAACTCTTCAGCGAACAAAATCACTTTCATTTTGAAACCTGCGGTGTAGGTACATCGCTTTTCCAACAATAAACCGTCGCACTTCTTCACTGCAACATAACGACATCACTACGTGCGGCGGAAAGACGAGTCACTGCTAACATTGGCACTGAAGAACGAACGCTAATGTGCTGCCATCTCTTAGGCTCCACAAAAAGCTTTCGAAAACAATTGATTAAGTTGGTGACCAAAATTCGATTCCTTTTAATTCTTTGCGAAGGGAATAACGTAACGGAAATATTCAAATGCCTTTCTATATTTTGCACGTTTATTTGATAAACTGCAGAAATAACAACGCTAATACTAAAATTACATCTTAACCTAGAATTATCTTATAAGTAGAAAGAATGTGTTACGTTAGTTTTATAACCACAATTCAGCGTCTCCAATATCCAATATGGCGTGGTTATACTTCTGAAAAAAACGTGCCCAAACTGACAAGATGGAGTGTATGAGTCCGCTGGACAGACACTGAAATTTATTTCATTTGAATTAATAACAGTGAAATCTTTACCCATGAGTGCTACGTAAAAATGTAAATATATAGTTTAGCAATATTAACTTTACAATTACGGCATTAAATTTATACATATTAATATTTAACCTACGAACTATTTCTTTTGAGCTATAACCAACATGTCCCTTCAAAATCCGTTGTTAATTTGTACGGACTTTTAACAAATTATTATAATTTATTGAAAAAATATACTTAAAACTTAAAACAACCAATTTATATAGTGCTTCAGTGCTAAAAGCAAGACAACACCTTTTTCAATATATATTTTTTTTATAAACAATTGAACATGTAACTCCTAGGGTGATTTTTCAAAGGTTCTTTTCAAAAGTATCGAAGATACCGTGAATGGATTATACCAATGCATCGGTGTTCGGCACTGTACATTCCACTCTATTACCTTTATTTGTATGTCTACTTGTGTTATTTTCTGTTGTATATTTTTGTAGTTGGATGATCTGCGAATGAAATTTGAGGCACAATCCAGAGAGAGTGAACAAAATTTGGAAAAGTTACTTTTATTATTAGTATTATAAATGTAACTAAAAATTTGTTATTTAAGTTTATTTTAAGTTAACATTATCTTTAATATATGTAGCGCAATCTTGTAGTCATGGAGCATCACATAACATGGAATATTTATGTATGATTTCCTTCGTTTTTACAATGATTCAGTATATGCTATTATATTCTATCTGCACTATTAAAACTCTGATAGACAAAACAAAACAATCATGTTTGAAAGTCAGAAGTTCTAAACAGAAAAGTCACACAATATAGTTCCACGATTGCAGTAATGCATAAAAGAGAATTGTGATTAAATTTTATAGCAACAGCTGAAATACGCAATTAGCTATTATCTTTAGCCAACAAAGGTTACCTTTATTAAACATACTTTAGCGTTTCCTTGGACTGACATCTCCAAAATATCATACAGATGAATAATGGTTTTCTTGCTCAAGGAGAGTAAGTTCACAATTCATAAAAAAATAATGGGCCCAAAAAAACCTTTGTTTATATAATCGTACGCAATAATGATACTTACAATTAATATTTCGTCAAGTAAAAAAGATTTAGACAAAATATTTTTTTTCATATTGATATGTTATAACCACAAATTTTATGTTTTAGGAATCGTAACAAATAAATAAATATCTGGCCGTATTCAAATCAGTATCATTTAAAGAATACACTATGTGAAACATTAAAACATCTTTCTAATCACTCAATGGATTATTTTCGCAATTTTATATATTCTTAAAAATTAGGAAAGTTTAGCATATTTTTTATTTGTTGCTGTCTATAATATTTTTTTAAAATAAAGTTTGGTGATCATATCTTAAAATGATTGATAAATTTCTTCTTTTATCAATCACTCTTGTTAAGGATTGTGTCTTTGTTAAAGTTTATTTTATCTGTAAGTCTAAAATCACAAACTTTTGTAATTGTGACATGGAATGGTGCAAAAACTACGGAATCTAAAACTTGTAAGTTATGCCCACCAATATAAAATAATAATTATTGTGGTGAGCTCCAGCCTTAAGTGCAGAGCAGCGGGGCCGCGGTTGTGTAGTGGCTAGCAGACCAGCGTCCCACCTAGACTATCCAGGTGCGATCACCGGCTGCTGCGTCTCCACTGATGTCACCCACAAAGGCACATTCTGCTGGCAGGTCTTTCCCCCTCCCCAAGAATATATTCCTCTTCAGTACGTCGGCCTGGATACACGTATATAAAGATCTGAGCAGCTCAACCGGAATTACAGGTTCTTATAGATTCCTGTGACCAAGGTTATTTACAAGCATCAGTGTATTAGTAAACAACAAGATTTTGCTTGAAAAACGTAATCGGATGTTTAAAAAAAAATCAATAGCATTTATACATAAAGGTCAGCTATTTAGTCGTACTCAAGTTTTCTACATCAGCGATGCCGAGACTGATTATTAAGGGAGCCATGCTGCTCCAATATTCGAGTTTTTAAATGAGTGCATTAAAAAATATCAGAAACTACTTGTGAAGCAACAAATCTGAAAATGGTGATTTATATAAACGCAGTAGGTAAAATTTCCCCCCTCCCTTTTGGAAATGACTGTTGGCCACCTAAGTTCCCATTAAACTTTGTTACAATTCTTTCTAAGTAATTTTTAAAGAGAACCTGTGAGTTAGTACGTCTTAATTAACAATAACGTCGTCTTGTCCGAACATATAACAGATTTTCAGAAAAACTTAATATCCCAGTGGTATATAAAATCAAATGCAAGGATTTATCTTAATGCAAAATTAAAATAGAATTTCCGTTATGGAGAATATATTTCAATCTGAAGTAAAATGTCTTTCTATGGCTGTTTAAGAAAGCTGAGTTTATTTTTACAAACAAACGAACTGAGTAAGGAATGTTTTTGAGGAATAAAAGGGCGAATATCTGGGATGACCCTGCCGGGAATCGAACTTATCTCGTTGTGTTGGAGGGGGGAAGAGGCCAAGTTAGGAATGAGCTGTTGTAGAGTAGGACCTCCTGTTTGAAAATGTGTAAACAAAAGAAAGGATTCTGTACGCGTATTCATAATGAGAAACGAGTACTCTATCCACTGCAGTGTTCCTCTTATGTGACACCGTGGAAGAGGTCATCGTTGCAAAATGGGCCTGGGGTACCGTTTCCGATGGTGAGACTGAACTGATGTGTACAATTCATCATAATTTCGCAGATTGAAGTAGATCTTCTGACCTGAGATATCTCATCTCCAATATGGTATTTTTTTAATGTTGCAAGGTTAATAAATCTCATGTTTGTAAAAATGAGTATTTTTAATATTTTTATTGTTGATCTATTACTTATGTATTTCATTATACGAGATTTACATCTTCGCGGCATTCGGAGGCACTGAAAGAGAGCAAGAATGCTAGCAAGTATCATAACCCTTTCTGGGCATGATGGAGTTGTAAAACGTTGGTCGCAAAAATGAACACCGGTAATGGGTGATTTAGCTCTCGCTTCTGACCTTTCGAAAATTTATCGTTCGTATGTCGATGTGATACATTGGCATGCTTGAACTGAAACATGTCCAATGTGCGTATATATGTCTGCAGGTTCATAATGAAGTGGGGACTCTATTCGAATAGGTATTTATCTCTGATGTAATGTCGGTACTCTGTAATTAAAAATAAATTATATAAGAGGAATATGCTTTATTAATTTAGTTTAAATTGTCAGGTTTTTGGTTTGGGAACATAGATGTTTCCTCTGAAGACTCAAGATTTATACAACTTAAATTACTACATTTTTTCATCTAGGAATATCGCTTTGATTCGGAAATATAAATTTGAAGCACTGTTCTGTGAATGAAGTATATTATCTTAGAATATTTGTTTGGAAATTGTTTCCCCTATTTCCATAATAAGTGGCCTGCTTTCTCTCACCTTATTTTGGTTTCATGCGCATGTGTGTATATATACCTAAATGAATATATTTGCATATATAATGTATATATATTTGTGTATATACTTAAAATCGGTGCAAAATTGTCTTAGGTTTTCCTTTTGCAACATGGGTTAAATTTGCAGATGTGAGCGTGTTGAATATTCTGTTAGATATCAACCTAACTTTTCAATATGTGGTTCATTGTGGATCTATAAGGGTCATTTATGGGCCTTTAGGTGTTATTTGTGAGTCATTATGTGTCACTTATGGCTCAATATGAATGAGTTATTGGTCATTTAAAAGTCATTATGGGTCTTTATGTGTCAGTGGGGGTCATTTATAATTTAGTTTGTGCTAAGTGTGGTGCTAAGTGCAGTGCTATGTGAGGTGTTAATTGCGGTGCTATGTCCGATGCTAAGATCATACATGTTATTGGCCAGCTGCAATCACATGGCAACTCTATGATTGGCTGACGATGTGTGCACAATGTCTTATTGGCTTAAAATGATTGGTACAATATCAGCATGGTGTCATAGCGTTTGCATATGAGTATATTATAAGGAGATGGGGGTCAGCTGAGAGGTTAGTTTGACAGCGGCTGACGTAAAAGTTGGATCATCTCGGCTAGCTTTTGCGACTTCGTGTTTGAATCAAAGTCTTATTCGGAATCTGTGATGTCATCGGACATTTCAAATCTAATGGGTACTATGGAAGTGCCATCAACTTCTTCGCACATGTTATCGACGAAACTATCGACATCGTCGAGTGTGGTACAAGCATGGCCATCAACTTCTTCGGACGGCATGCTAAAAGTAGCAACGCCATAGACTTATTCAGGTATAACGCCGAAAGCAAAAATCAAATTCTTCGGATAGGTCGTTTACATTAGTGTTATCATTGACTTCTTCAGGCATGACGCCGATAGCACCTTCGTCTTCTTCGAATTGGTCACTTAGAGCAGTGTCGCCATATACTTCTTCGGTAATGTCATCGACTTCTTCGGATAGAGCACCTAAAGCTGTATCGTAATTGATTCCTTCGTCAAGGCTTCATTGTTGTTACTGTGCCAAGATATTTACCTACAGCCAAAGTGCAAGGAATAATGAAAGAACCACTTCAGTGAATGGTCCTTCCTGTGTTACGCAACAATGTGTTAAGTGCAAACATCTGTTAAAACGAAGTGATCAGCTGAAGATACTTATCAAGAACTGTAAAGGAAGAGTTCCTGAAGCTAAGAAATGGCCTGCACTAGCTATTGGCGATACCATATCGAATAGATTTTATTTAAATAATTTTCTTTCAGGGCATTTTAAAATATTATGTTTTAATAAATAACTTTGTTGGTACAAAATACATATGTACATACCTGGACAAAATTTAACAAAGGATAAGCATAATATTAACAGAATAAATCGAAGATGGTCCCACAAAATGAAATTTTTGGCTGAAATATACCTATGAAAAGCCTCTACCTTTGGATGAAGAAATCAGCCGGTGGGCATTCAAGACAGCAAACGAAGCATTGTACATAATTTATAGTATTCGAGAGGCTGTAAAGGGCTTGAAAGAAAAACTTTGTCGTGAAGAATAACAACATACAGCTAAGGGCTCTGGGTGGATGCTTGCTATCATAAGACAGTCTCGAGCTGTGTATAAGCAGACTATATTAATTATGTGAAAAGTTAGCATATTGCTGGAAAGACACTGCATGTGTAGTATGGAGAATGTAAATATTTTTTAATGTTTTTAATCTGATGTACGTAAAAAATATGTTTTCAATGAACAAATAAAAGTGTTTTATTAATTGCTAGTGCTGATATGCCTTAAAGATAATTCTCGAAGATTTCTTGTGTAGGCCAATCACTAAATGTACACAATCATTGATAATGTAGCGAAGGTATATGCTGAAGCATACATAAAAGAGCATAATAATATCGTAATACATAATAAGCAGGTTGGATGTAGCAGTCTTGGAAGTAGGCTGTTGAAGTGTTAGAAACTTTTTTGATTCTGTGACATGGAGAGGGGAGGGTGAAGGCTGAGTCGAGTCTGGCCAGACATGTTTCATTACATTATATGGCGAAGAGAGGTCCTACATAAATATCTACATGCCCGGTCCTGCTCTAATACACCACAGTTATTTTTCTAGTAAACACAACTGACAAACTAAATGGGAAATCTTGATTGTTAAGGGACAAGTCCATATGTTGTGATGTAATTAAATAGGGTGGTTTGTGAGGACCGATTAATCAGTAGGCTAATCAATCGAGGTGGAATTTTAGAGCATGAATAAGATATAATATAATGGTATATGACTGTATCAAGTAAGAGTGATAAGAAATTAATGGACCGCAACTAAAAAAAAGTAAACCAAAGATGGTAGCATTACATGAGAGAGCATGAGAGATTGTTTGTTTCGCCAACTTCTCCGGTATTGTAAACAAATGAAATCATAGATGGCTGACATGGAATGATAGAACATAAGTATGTGAAAGACATGGTTATGATGTTATGTAATATGGTTGTACTGATGGAAACTAAGATGGCTGACATGGAATAACAAAGCATGGATATAATACAAGATGGTGGATGGAACACAGATGAGAAGGAATGAGTGAGCGTGATGGAAATGTGACTAAGCAAAATGGAATCCTACATGGTAGTCGGTGGCATTATTGTATTTTCTCCCCGATTTTTGGGATTTGTATCATTTTGTGATTTTTCATGATGTTTTGGGTTAAACCTCACCTAGGGCCATGGTCAAGTCCGACAACAATCTACATGATAGCTAAATCGGCAGCTGGTCTTGTGGTGAAATCGATAATTCAAACACTAGCATCACAAAGATGATGAAAATGAAAACGAATGATAAACGACAAAATGAATATGGTGAGCAGAGTGAATTCGACAGATGATCAACAGCGAGGGGGGTTGAAGCCTGTTGACTAATTAATCAATGAGAAACAACGGTGTTCGGCCAAACGAGCTTGATTAATAAGCCAATAAAAACATTTTGTGTGGGTGGGGAGGAATGAAGTGAGATCAAGTAATGAGCCAATAAGAATCATTGGTGGCAGGAGTGGAGTGTAACCGACTAATTAACCAATGAGAAATATTGGTGAGGGTCAGTCGCCTACTGGATGTGGTGCAAAGGGAACCTTCGGAAATGTTATGTTTTTAAAAAATGTTATAATTATATTTATAAATATTTATTATGTATAATTTTTATATTTTGTATTTGTTTGGAGTACTGTGTAAGATTTTTGAGTTCAAGTTCATACAGGGTTACATATCAAGGTCAAAGGTCAAGTTGAAGGTCACTTGGATGCAATTTGGTGATTGGATGAAATCAAATCCTGGAGACTGGTCGGTTCCAGTACCTTTTCCCCTGTAAACCAAAACATTTTAATTTTTTGTTTTTTTATAAAACTTTTTATACATTTTTATAAAAAATTTTATATTTTAGAAATAATTTTTGGAAATTTTTATAATATTTTTGGGACATTTTAGAACAATTTCCGAATTTTTAAGTTCAGAGTCATTCAAGGTCAAGGTATTGGGTCAAGGTCACCTGGATATAAGGTGGCAGTCGGGTTATATCAATGTCATTTATTCCTCGGTTTTTTAGTCTTTTCAAATTTTTTCAATTAATTGGGATTTTTTGCCGTTTTTGGGTTTTCAAGTTAAATGTCACTAGTGTCAAGGTCCCTGACATCCAGTATGGCGGATGAGATGAACACTAGCCAACCTGTTGAGGGCCGGTCGTATAGAACCCCGGCACTTCTACATAAATATCTTTAAATAACGTCTTTAGATATGTGTTTAATTTCAATATTTTTTTTTTTATTTTATAATAATTTTTTTAAGCATTCAGGATTTTTTGGGCATTATTCGAATGTTTTTAGTTGGAAGGTTTTACAAGGTCATGGGCACAGGGTCAATGTCTTAGGCCAAGGTCATTGGTAAAAACGAGAATTCCAAATGCTTCCAATGGCTGGTTTTTGTCTAAATGGGCTCGTTCTTTGCAAATGAGGGATTCTGTGTTTTTTGAGGGATATAGAGAAATGTTAAGGGAAGAAGGAAAATTTTATGCGAAAAATTGCCGATTTCAAAGGAAAAAGGGAATTTTTGAGAGAGAAATGGGGAAAAAGGTGTACTCAAGATGGCGTCAGACGCTGTTGCCCCAGCCTAATCATAATCATACTGCTCTAGTGCCATAAGAAAATTAAATTAGCTGCATACCCTTGTGTTAAGTTGATGTTTGTCCTATGGATATGACAGTGACACCAGGTTCATAGACAACTTTAACAAACGTTATTTAAATATTATTTCTCTAGTTATTAAACTTCTTTTACCTACCATTCATTAGCAATATAACTGCTTTGTTGGAAAGAGAACACTATAATATGCTTAATTCCTGATGCATGTCTATACATTTTGGATTATTTTTATAACTCTGTGTTAATTGGGAGCGACGAGATTTTGGTAACCATCAGATTTCATGACCTTGTTTTCTTAGATTAATAT
This sequence comes from Clitarchus hookeri, assembly GCA_002778355.1. NCBI lineage: Eukaryota > Metazoa > Arthropoda > Insecta > Phasmatodea > Phasmatidae > Clitarchus > Clitarchus hookeri. The sequence continues at coordinate 64,558 of NQII01006458.1, read as the reverse complement.
AAGATTTTAAAGGGTTAAAGAAAAATACTTTAAAGTAACATAAAAATAAAGCCATTTAAGTGGCAGTGAGAGTAACAGATGCAGTATAATTCCCACTCTACTACTTCTCTATACTACAGCTGGTGTAGTCAAATGTCACTTATCAGCACAACACGTACACTGGTGAGATGCTGACAAGCTTGGCGTCATGCTGGCGTAGTAAGAGTGTGACATGTTAACTACGTATATACTGCTACTCTATACTACAGCTGGTGTAGTCAAATGTCACTTATCAGCACAACACGTACACTGGTGAGATGCTGACAAGCTTGGCGTCATGCTGGCGTAGTAAGAGTGTGACATGTTAACTACGTATATACTGCTACTCTATACTACAGCTGGTGTAGTCAAATGTCACTTATCAGCACAACACGTACACTGGTGAGATGCTGACAAGCTTGGCGTCATGCTGGCGTAGTAAGAGTGTGACATGTTAACTACGTATATACTGCTACTCTATACTACAGCTGGTGTAGTCAAATGTCACTTATCAGCACAACACGTACACTGGTGAGATGCTGACAAGCTTGGCGTCATGCTGGCGTAGTAAGAGTGTGACATGTTAACTACGTATATACTGCTACTCTATACTACAGCTGGTGTAGTCAAATGTCACTTATCAGCACAACACGTACACTGGTGAGATGCTGACAAGCTTGGCGTCATGCTGGCGTAGTAAGAGTGTGACATGTTAACTACGTATATACTGCTACTCTATACTACAGCTGGTGTAGTCAAATGTCACTTATCAGCACAACACGTACACTGGTGAGATGCTGACAAGCTTGGCGTCATGCTGGCGTAGTAAGAGTGTGACATGTTAACTACGTATATACTGCTACTCTATACTACAGCTGGTGTAGTCAAATGTCACTTATCAGCACAACACGTACACTGGTGAGATGCTGACAAGCTTGGCGTCATGCTGGCGTAGTAAGAGTGTGACATGTTAACTACGTATATACTGCTACTCTATACTACAGCTGGTGTAGTCAAATGTCACTTATCAGCACAACACGTACACTGGTGAGATGCTGACAAGCTTGGCGTCATGCTGGCGTAGTAAGAGTGTGACATGTTAACTACGTATATACTGCTACTCTATACTACAGCTGGTGTAGTCAAATGTCACTTATCAGCACAACACGTACACTGGTGAGATGCTGACAAGCTTGGCATCACGCTGGCGTAGTAAGAGTGTCACATGTTAACTACGTATATACTGCTTCTCTATACTACAGCTGGTGTAGTCAAATGTCACTTATCAGCACAACACGTACACTGGTGAGATGCTGACAAGCTTGGCGTCATGCTGGCGTAGTAAGAGTGTGACATGTTAACTACGTATATACTGCTACTCTATACTACAGCTGGTGTAGTCAAATGTCACTTATCAGCACAACACGTACACTGGTGAGATGCTGACAAGCTTGGCGTCATGCTGGCGTAGTAAGAGTGTGACATGTTAACTACGTATATACTGCTACTCTATACTACAGCTGGTGTAGTCAAATGTCACTTATCAGCACAACACGTACACTGGTGAGATGCTGACAAGCTTGGCGTCATGCTGGCGTAGTAAGAGTGTGACATGTTAACTACGTATATACTGCTACTCTATACTACAGCTGGTGTAGTCAAATGTCACTTATCAGCACAACACGTACACTGGTGAGATGCTGACAAGCTTGGCGTCATGCTGGCGTAGTAAGAGTGTGACATGTTAACTACGTATATACTGCTACTCTATACTACAGCTGGTGTAGTCAAATGTCACTTATCAGCACAACACGTACACTGGTGAGATGCTGACAAGCTTGGCGTCATGCTGGCATAGTAAGAGTGTGAGATGTTAACTACGTATATACTGTATATGTGTGCCGCAGGTGCGGGACCTGGACAGGAATCTTGATGAGTCACGCCGGTACGCAGAGAAGCTGGAGCAGTTGGTCCAACAACTCAACAACACAGTAAGTATACTTTGTAGCCAGCGAAGGTGGTTACATTTCCTGCTAGTCTTACGTAACCTAAACATCTTAACGTAACTTTGCAGTGATGTAAATACTTTCTTAACTACCCCATCCTTTAAAAATTATACAGTATTCTACAGTACTTAGTTTGTTACGTATTTACAGTACGTATTTATTCCAACTGCATTAATACATGTAAACACTACCTGTGTGCAGTAAATTCTATTTACTAATATGTTTTGGCTGTCCACGTTAAATTGAGCACTTTTAAGGCTATATTTACTTTTTCCTATCTGTCAATTTCTATATTCCCACCTTTTTTTTAAAATAAATATCGCCATGTTAGTAATACACGCTGTGTTTATATGTCACCGGACTCGAAAGTTAACATATATGGCTGCAATAAAATACATTTATTGACAATTATTCCAAATGAGAGGGTATCAGAAGGTGCTCACTTTACCCTGAATAAACTATAGTTGGCATTTTACTGGCGTGTGCGCTTGCATTTCTTGGAATAATCAACTGTATCTTTAGTGCTCCATGTGTGTGAACATTGCGTTATGCATCTTAGCTTCACTCAACTCTGAACTGGAAAGCTAGGAGTCGGGTGAGGTTCCCGTATAATACGCATGTTTTGAAAATCTTCTTTAATTATTCCTGGTTCCGCAGTAGTATCACATATTTCGGTACATCAACTAACAATAATTTTTTTACATTTTGTTAATATAATGTATTTTGAATATAACATAAACAACAATTCAGTTAAAATGCAAAATTATGGAGACATCTTGTGCCACATTTTTTACGTAGTCTTATTTTAATGATTTTGGCATTAAAATTTGATTTGAGCAAATTTCGAAAAGTAAAAGAATCTAAATTTATTGACTTGGCTAAAATTTTGGTTAGCTACGCCACAAAGTTGTGAAGTGCGGCACTTAGTGCGCACACAATTAGGCCATTGCAAGATACTTTTTTAAATTATAAATATTATTATAAAATTTTAATTTATATACGAAAAACATTAATAATTTCCTGATAAATTCATTTATTCCATCCGTTGGTGACATTAAAAATAATTTTGAGTAGCAGCCAAATAATTTAAGTGCGCACCACTATGAAATCCGACAAAATATATGAAATAAAATTTAAATGATCACTTATCTCTTAGTTCTAATTTTGAAAGTTAATAACTCACTTCTTTTCATTTTCATTGTGTGTTTACATGGTACCTAAACACAAAATTATAAAGCAATATTTAATTATAGTAAATAACTTTGGTCACTTTTAGATATTTTAAACTTTTTAATAAAGCTGAGATACTTTTCGTGAGTTAAGAAATGTTAGTAACAATACAACTTTTTTCATAGAATTTGTTCAGTAATATAGTTTCTAAGTTGCTACTTGCATATACTTAATATTTAAAATCATAGTGGTAATAATACACAATGAAATTTCCAGGAATAATAATAAAACAAGCCAGGCTAATTATACTTTTCTAATGTATTGCGTGATGTATAAGCTTTATTATAAATAATTTATCACAAATATTTTAGAGATTTGTCATACTTTAGATTAAGTAAATTAGATGTCAGTTCAACTTATTTACTGGTTTTTATATACAGAGTATTTTCAGAATTTCTCTACAGAGCGCAATATTGAGAATTATAAATATCAAATTGATACATAACTGATAGGTTTCCCATATTTAGATTAGACACTGAACATTGAACATACTTTAAACAGAAAAATGCAAAAAGTGTGGTGTATTTTACATGTTTCACTGTGTGTGCTTTTAGCTGGAGAGTAAGAAGAAGGATGTGCCTGTGTGTGCGGAACAACCTCCGCAGAATATTAAAATCCTGGTAATGCTGCGTGTTAAATACATAACCTATGGCCCTTAGCTTTATGGAGTCGCATAATGGTAGTGAGGCAGTGACATATGTTATTGTCGTAAATAGTAACTACTACAACCTACAATATATCTAGACCAACGAAGGTGATGCTCACTGATGTATAATTACACATATCGTCATTAAGCTACAGTTCTAATAGTAACATGCACAGTTCATAATGATTATTTGAAACATTAATTATGATAACAATTATTTTTTCATTAGAAATATTGAGCTCATATTTATATCTAGGTAAAAAGATAGCTCCCGAGTACCAACCAAAATTTTAAAGCTAACAAGTTTATGTGTTTCACAAATCTACAAATATTTAAACTGCAATTTTTCTGCCAGAATGTTACAAATAAAATTTAAAAAAATTGCGTGAAATAGTTTATTCTTTGTATTGGCATTGGAACCTTATAAGGAAAGAGAACGTGAAATTCTTAAATCCAATGATAAATTCATATGTTTACAAACAAATACTATACAAAAAAAGCTTTTTTAATAGTGTAGATTGATAACGCAGTAGTCATGACGATTTATCAAGGTAATTTCAATTCAGATAACACACCACAGGCGCAGAAAATAATACATATTGTTTCGTTGATTGTGATTATTATAACATGATTACTTCCCCTTATTGTAAGGACATGCAAAATATTTAAACTTATTATTAAAGAGTAAACGCAATTTTCCAGTTTAAGATTACGGGATTGTTGACGACAAAATTACACAGAGATGCGATGAGTTATAGCGATTTGAATAACTTTGTAACACAGAGATATAATGTGTTGTTAGCTGCATATATTTTCGTCAGAAACAATGCATAACAATTCTAGGAAGATAAACGGTTCACTAAATTACCATACAGCGTCTCAAACGAGAAGACAAGCATGCGACTGCCTTGGGAGATGATAATGTGTTACAGCATACACTTTGAACAAACTAGGCAAGGTTTTGGGAAAATTCATCCCGTGGGAATATTACATGGCAGTGAACATAAGTTACATTATAAAATTTAATGTTTTATTATTTTAATTATTGATATAATTTCATTGGTTTAGGTTATATTAACTTAATTTAGGATGTATTAAGTTGTGGCATGCTACATAAGGCTAAATAAGTTTCGTTACAAATACCAGAATGTTTTGTAAAGGAATGTTTCGGAGGTTTGTTCATCTCGGTTAAGTTAGCTTATGTTCTGATTACATGGTCTAGATTATGTTATATTAAGATGAGTTATGTGGATCTTGATTAATTTGTGTTAGCATACATTTAATTTACGATCAGACGAGTTTACGTCATGTTAGGTTAGGTGTGGTCAGGTTACATTACATTAAGTTAGGTTAGTTATGTTTGATTTAGGTTAGGTGAAAGCGAACACATTAAAACTCGCATGATGCAATAAATACGCACACTTATGTACATTGGTGCATAAGAGCTTTAAAGACTCGCCAGAATAAGGCACAGCAAACAAATTTCCGATGAGAACACCCAAATGTATTCACCAAGGAGGGACAGTTAATAATCTGTAGTTTTAGTCAACGATGAACATGCTGGGAACAGTTTTATTTATTTTTGTTGAGGAGCTGCAGCAAAGTATTGTAGGAATCATTAGGAACAGACAAGCTTGGAGGACAAACAGACTTGATACATGCACTTACTTAGTTATGCAACTGGATTCAGGGTCACCTGTCAGAACACCAGGGTAAGGTTCAAGGGTGAAGCAAACTAGTTTCATGAGATACGAATATCAACAGAGCCAAGGTCGAGAACATCAGTCTTGGTTTATTGCTGGCTGCTCGCCAAGTGTTGAGGGAGCTCGTTATTCGGCAGGGATTCGTCTCTTGGGATGTTGAGCATAGTGTGTACTTGACTGAGCTAGTCTCGACCTGGAGCTTCTTTGGAGCAATGTGGACGCAGTAAAACGTGCACCTAGTGAGTACACTCAGCATGTTATTCAACCCATATCGATATTATGACCATAGTACTTAAAGCTGGACTATCTCTGCTCTTGAAGATACACAGAGTCAACTTTCGTATAATTTTGGGTTCGAGTTTGCTGAGAAATCACCGTCTCAACAGAAAATTCTTATTAGAATAACGAATTAAGAATTTCCTTCTTCATAAATGTTAAATGAAACCAAATTTTAGGTGTTAGTTTTAATAACTAGTACACCAATAATCTAGACATTCAAAAAATAATTTAGATCCCTAATATTTGCGTAAGCGTTCGTTGTAATTTTCTGCGATATTACCTTTTCGTATTCAAATGTAAAGGTATTCTTTATTACAGCCAGCTTTTAAAATGCCACTTTATACTTCAAAACATCACTTATTTTGTGGTCTGGTTTATATTTTATTTCAAACTGAAGATATATTATAGGAGCTTATTGGACAAGTTTTAGATATTACAAATTATTTGTACTAAAGTTTTAGTTTTAATATAAATACATTAGTAAAAATTTATTGTTGAGTGTATACTGATGTATACAACCAAATCAAAATAAAGAAAACCAGGAATAATTTTTTTATAACATTAAAAAAAACAAATTGACAATTTTTTGCAAAAAGAATGGATTTCCCTGAAGGTGCCATCGTATGAGCATATAGGTGGATACTGGCACAGCACATCGTAGTGTGTATACAGAACCAAGCATGCATTTGCAAGGGACCAACACTTGCAGGTTGCACTTAGTATGGTGTTGGACTACCCATAGCGCGGGGACAGGCGGCGATAAGGTCGGGCATGGAGGCATACAGACGTAGGATGTCCTTCTGAGGAAGATCCTGCCTCAGCTGAAGCAGCTGACCCTCCAAATGTGACATAGTTGCCGCTGGCCGATGTTGCATTCCAATTTGTTCCCAAACGTTCTCGATGAGCGAGAGGTCTAGGGACCTTGCTGGCGAAGGAAGAGATACCCGTGCTGTGTGAGGCCGGGCATTATGCTGCTGGAAAATGGGGTTGTATAGATGCGCCAGGAAGGTGAGTGCATATGGTCACAGTATTTCCGTGACCTGACGCAGTGTCAACAGGGTTTCGTCAATCACCACCAGTGGGGTGTAGGAATCATAGGAAATGGCACCGCACACCATGATACCTCTCGTGCTGCTATACATTGAAATGTGTATCACCGCATTGGCGAGGATATCTCCAGACTCGAATTCAATGGTCTGTATCCACACAGTATCGCTATTCGTTGCTGAACACGACTCGTTGCCAATCCGCAAGCTGCTATGCTGCCCTTTCCTGTAAGATGCTCACACATGCTAGGCGATGCTCGGGTCCTGATGGCAGACGTCGTAAGGAATGCCGCGACAACAAATCCCGCTCTGCAATCAGCCTGGATATGGTATTAGTAGACACCGGCGTATCCCCAGCTGTCGTAAAATGTCCGTGGATGTTGCGCAGCGACGCGTGTGGAGTGTATACAGCTTGTCGTGGGAAGACTTGATCCTCTCTGCTGGAGTCTGCTGGTCGACTCAAACCTTCTAGACGGATGTGTGTACTCTCCTGCTCCCACTGCGTCCAATACAGACTCACAGTGTAAACAGAACGGTTTGAGTGGGGAACAATGCGCCAACATGCCTCTCGCAGGCCGACAATGCTTCCTCTCTCAAACTCATCCAGCTGGGCGAAGGATTGTTGAATGCGCCTTCGGGCATGCTGCGTGTACTCTGAACTTGGCTCAATCAACAAGAAGCGAACGAAATTAGGGCACTCTTTATTTGACGATATAATTCACATTGTGGTTACATATTTCAGACATTGCATATTGAGAGAATAGTTAAATGTACGCTGTGTATAAAGATGTACACACAACAAAAATATCCAAACTTATGTAGACATTTTTTATTAAAGGTACAAATATAACAATAAGCTTGCGGAAAATCTTTTATTGTCGAAAGCTAAAATACACACATTTCTGTGTTAACAGTTCGTACTACTGCAAACAGATACCAATTCATTTCAAATACTCGCCAGTAATTGATATGATACAATTAACGGATCGGTACTAATATGGGCGACTCTTGCAATCATATACTACATAAATTATGGCCCTAAATAATTTTTTTCCTTATTTACACAAAATTTACACCACTGCTAACGAAAAAGTGGGAAAATTTCTCTTTTTTCCGTATCTTTACAAAATATGAAATTGAAAAAATCTAACATTTGTAAAAAATGTATCACCAAGAAGGATACATGTGATAAAAATTATCTTTAAATCAAATATTAGGTACAAGAAAATAAAATATTTTTTGCAATAATAGTAGTTTACATGATATCTGACCTCGAGAATTCAGTATGGTGTGGAGACCCCACGTGCGGTAATTAGAGCCCCTGAGCATCAAGGCATGGAATCTAAGAGGTCCACAAAGCATCAACACTGGAGTTCCGTGACGAACAATTTCTTGACAGACGATATCCCAGACATGTTCGATGGGCGACATGACAGGCGAACATGCTGGCCAGGGAAGCAGTGGTACCCGTCGTTAATTGAAGAAAGATTGCACATGTCTCGCCACATGTGGCCGGGCATTGTCCTGCTGAAATATGGCATGTAGAGTCGCCTGAATGAGGGGCGGTACCTTGGGCTATAAAACCTCCCTGATGTAGAGGTTGCTGTTCAGATTGTCATCAAACGTAGGAGTCAATATCGCATGTTGTATCCAATCGTGCACAAACCATCACACTTGTCACGTGACTTTTGCACTCTGAGGTGTATGTGGTTAATGGACAATGGAAGCCGATGAAATGACATGCGTGCCACCAGTCAAACACGCAGCAGACGGCGACTAACCATCGACACAGACAGGTCCACACCCGTGGCAGTGCTCCAGTGTCGAGCCAACACTGTGGACGAGGCTGTACGGTCCATTACGGCCATGCAGACAAGATGGCGGTCATCCCGTGCTGTGGTCACATTGCGTGTTTCAATACCCGCTCGTCGCTACATACGACGCTCTTCTATACACTGGTTCCACACAAGCATCACTGTCGTAGCAGCATGCCCTGTATGAGCTGATATGTCACAGTGTGACAAACCCGTTTCCCGGAGACCGACCATTCTGCCCCGTTCGATCTCACTGACGTGCTAATATGGCACCCTTTTACGTCAACGAGGCATACTGGCACTAGCTTTTACTTCGTTTGACGGCTCTTCACTGACTGAGCTTGGCGTAACACGGACCCTTCCTGTCACACAAGAGAGGGCGTTGCTGGGCCTATGTGTACGCCATCTCTCTGCAATCATAATCACTTATTGCTGGTGCAATGTTCTACACATCCTTGAAGTTTGGATTTATTCGGGCCTTTCTTTCTGGGTGTTACTTTTTTCACAAACGATAGTGTATATTTGTATTTTATGACTAATAAATAGATGAGCAAAGGAATTATGGATTATGTGTAAATCGGCTGTGTGATTGTAACGAATGATTTATGAAGAAGTCACCCACAAAATAATACTTTCGAGTCCGGTGATATATATACACTGTGCTTATAAGTAAAATGGCAATATTTAGTTGAAAAGTTTGGCGGAATGTTAAAAACTGGCTGACAGGAGAATAGTAACTAGGGACTCAAAAGTGTTCACTATACCATGGACAGCCTATACACTGAAAATAATAACTTTCTATGTCATTTCAAAGCCTGTATCTGAAGTAAATAATTCGTTTCGCCAATGTCAGCTCAGTCATGTTTAAAATGTTCGTGTACAGTCTCTCGATCAGAAGTAGTCTTGAAACTCTCTATCTGAAGGGGAAGAATTGTTTTTGGGTATTTTGCAAACAGTGTATTTTGCCATAATTTAGTTACGAAATTTTATGAAGTACAATTATTATTAAAAAGGAAAGAATTTGAGTCCATGAATAGTATATCATTTGTCTAAATTAACGCAAGAATACTCTATCTAAACAAATTATCTTGACACCCATGCGGAAATATCCTATAAAACAAGGGTTCTCAACCTTTTAAAGTCCATGCCCCCCTTTTAACTAATATATGTGGTCACGCCACCCCTCTTTTATTGAAATTATTTTGTTTTACAATAGATAAAACTAAAATTTGAACTTATCCCTACAGTGCTCTTATAGGTTACATTAAAATTCAAGTTTTTTAACATTACCTTTATTATTATTAGTACATTAAAAAACTGTTTTAAAGTAATATTTCGTATTTAAATACATATATAATGTTAAAAGAGTGTATTCACTAATTTATTAATTAGGTGCAATTATACATATGTTTGGCATTTTAATCATTTGTTAACCGACCAATTTAATGAGACGGCTGGCACTGTTTGTCATTCACAAGTTTGTTTTTGTTTGGTTGCAATTGTGACAATGCACATCTCAAATCATTTTGAACATCTAATCGTGCTCGATATTTAGATTTTATAAAAGCTAGTGCAGAAAATCCTGCCTCACACAGATAGGTTGATAAAAACTGCACCAATAACTTTGCTGCTTCCAAACACACTTGTGGGTACACAGGCAAATCGCTCAACCAAAAGCCTTCTACAGTCATGTTTGGGAATTCAGCCTTTGCTTGAGAAATCACATTTTAGGTTGATTGTCTGTTCCTGAAGAAAAGCAGGAAGTATGCCCACGTCAACTTTGAAAGGGTCTCTCACCGATTCAAACTGCCAGTTTTCTGAACAAATGTCTGGGAAATAGTCTCCTATTTCGATTTCAAAGAAGCCAAATGTGTTAAAATCAAATCCTTCAAATAATTTTTGAAATATAATTGAACACTTTGAGGATCATCAAGAAGTTTATTGAGCCTTGAAAACGATGAAAAGTTAGGTTCTAAACTCTNAAGATGAAAAGTTAGGTTCTTAACTCTGAAGACGGCGTTGGCCAGAGAATATCTTTCCAAGAAACGTTTATTTGCCTCGAATGTCGTCAGAATACTTCTCTGTCCTTGTAACTTCAAGTTAAGTACGTTTAGTGATTCGAAGAAGTCAGACAAATATGCTAAGTAAAAAATAAATATATCTTCTGTAAGCTGGATGTATAGGTCTTCTTTTCTGGAACTCATCAAAAAGATCTCAACTTCTGATTTCAAATTGAACAGCCTAGATAGCATGTTGCCTTTAGAGAGCCAACGTACTTATGTGTGGTACAGAAAAGTTTTTTGGTTACTGTTCGACTCATGGCACAAAACCTCAAAAATTCTACGGTTTATAGTGCTAGATTTGACACAGTTGACTATTTTAATTGCCAAGTTCAACGCAGTATTATCTGATTAAGGCAGAGTCTTACAAGCCAGAGCCTGCCTGTGAATGATGCAGTGAGAACCAATTATGTTTGGGTTATTTTGCTTGGCCAGTTCAATGAATCCAGATCGGCATCCTGTCATAGCTTGGCCCCATCGGTACATATCCCAATGACGTTCTCCCAAGGAAGATTATTTGCTGACAAAAAGCCACATAAGGCAGAAAATACATAAACAGCCGTTGTTATAGTTTGTAGAGTTTGAGAAAACAATATTTCCTCCATAAACTGTTTCCCGTCAATAAACCTGCAGTTAAATAACAACTGAGAGTGCTTAGAAATGTCAGTTGTTTCATCACATTGCAATGAAAAAAACGGGGAGTTGTTCAGCTTTTTTATTTCTTGATTTTCCAAATCTTCAGCCATTTCATCAATTGTGTGTTCTACTGTGTAATTTGACAAAGATATTTTTGCAACCTTATTACATCTTTCTCTGCCAAGAACAGTACTACAAGCTGTTTGTAAACATGGTTTTATAAGGGACTCACCAATGGTATGTGGTTTCTGTCTTTTGCGTAGGGATGGGTCGGTTTGGTTCTTCGGTTCCAAATTATACCGGTTCTTGAGGTTTGACTCGGAACCGGTTTTAGGTTAACAACAATTACTTGGTTCTTGGTTCTACACAGCAATGGCAAAACTCTGTTGTTACAAAAATAACTATGGTATTTACTCATGTATAGCACGCCCTTTCTTCCCAACATAAAGGAAAAAAATTCTGGGGTGCCTGCTTTACACCGAAAAACAATTAAGGAGTGGTAGTCATAAACTGTTCCGTGATTGTTATCTCATCTCTCGCTCTTACATCAACCATCCTCTCCCTTCTCTCTCTCCCTTCTCTCTCTCTCTTCTCTCTCTCTCTTCTCTCTCTCTCTCTCTTTCTTTATCTCTGTCCTCCCCTGTAAACAACACTGCTAGCTGATGGATACATTCCTCCAAGCCTTCTTTGTTTGGCAGTATGGCTGCGGGCCGACTAAGAGAGGACAAGACTTTTTTTTTTCGAGGTGTCACATTCCAGCACGGCAAAAAAAAACTAGGGAGTCACTGTGTAAAAGACGCAAAAAAAAATGGGCGGCACCATAAAAGAAGTAAAAAAAAAGTTAAGAAATCCAGTGGCCCACCACAGCTGTTGACCTTCTTTTAACGAACTTTTGTAGGTTAACTTTATCATACAGCACGCCAGAATGTTTTGGTTTTAGGTTCATGAGTTATTTAATTAAAGTATTTTCCAAACATATCACATCACCACATATTAATGTAAAAAAAGAATAATTTTTTACATATTTACTAACCTTAAATAAATGTAATACAAGTTTATCTGTATACATTAAAACTTATCTTCACACTTTGTTATTGTTCAATTCTTCCATATAACGGTTAAATAAAACATTTAATGAATTTTACCTGCATTGGTTTAATAAAGTTGCAAGCAAAAGGCAAGTATTCAAAATACATAGAACCGAATACTGGAACCGATATTTAAATTGTAGAATCGGCACCGGAACCGGAATCGACATTTTTGGTTATTCGACCCATCCCTACTTTTGCGATAAGCAAGGCGATTTTAAAAGAAGCTTCAATGACCTTTTAATTTTCCATATGAAAACTGCAGTTGAATCCAGTTTCATCCGTGTCAATGAGTTTTTCTTGGTAACAAAAAACTCAGCTGGTTTGTCTATCAGGGTGGCGTGGTTGGTTGTCAAATGACGTTCCAAACGACCTGGCCGCATTGCATTGTTACTCAGAACAACGTGATAAATAACGCACTGAGGTAAATTGCTTCCATTTTTCTCTACGTATGAAAAACCATACTTAATATAGTCATCACTGTACAGTCTTTTCTTAGGCAATGATTTTGCAATTTTTAGCCGTATGGTACTACAAAGAACACTGCCACTCACACACACTATATTAACCAGGATTAACAAAATATAACCTAGCCTAGTCTTCAGCCAGTTGACAACTAGGAGTTACGTTAGGTGGAAGGTTATGTTAGGTGGCCACGCGCCGGTGCACAGTAAGGCAGAGGTGGAAAAACCTCCTACACTTCACCAAGTACTTAGTAGCTTACAAAAAAGCTACACCTTGCTACAGTTCTAATACAACTTTCTTCTCAGACCTATTATACTACAGTAATTGGCCTGCAAGTATCGTTCCCGTCTTCCACCGTCTGCGACCACAGCATAAATACAAAGGCGGCAGGTGCACGCCGGCCAACACAGCCTCACTGTCAGGCAGTGGCCACTATTGCCAACTCAACAATCGAAATTTCCCTTGTAAAAAATTGTCATAGATTTAAATTTTGAAAAATGTAGAAAAGCTAATAGAAAAAAATAAATTGTATACTGTTTAGATTTAGCTGTTTTGAAATTCTATTTTCCACATTTTACCTTCGTCCCCTTAAATTCTCCTACCCCCTCCGGGGAGGGGGGAGGGGCGCTCTTAGGTTGAGAACGCATGCTTTAAAATGTCCCTTAGATATATTGATAGGGAGTGGGCCGTTATTACATCTCCAACCCTGCGAAGAGAATGTGAGCGAGATTTAGGAAGGAACATGCAGCTACTAAAATTGTCCTTATAGCCTTCCGATTTTAACTTGCTCAGTAGTATTAGAAGAGGACCCAGTCCCTTCGATGGAAACACACACACACATTATCACACCACCTCCGCCAAATTTCACTTTGGACAATTTACATTCCGGTATTTACCATTCACCGTACACTCGCCACACTCAAACCCTCCCATCAGACTGCCACATGGTATAGTGTGATTTATCACTACAAATCCTGTGTCTCCAGTCGTTCACTTTCCAGTGGAGGTGCTCTTTACACCACCATGTTCACAGGCGAAGTGAACAGTTCACAGGCAGTTGCTGATCTTTGAACCGCAGTCTTCGTACCTCTCAGTGCTCAGACTTGGTGTTAGCTGCACGTTAAGTGGCACTGTGGATGTCATGGATGATGGTATCACATGATGTCATGCGATGTTCCCCTACCACTTTCTTTAGTGCTTGACGATCCCTGTCGGTCAACACTCGTAGACTATACAGCCTCGGTTTTATTGCGGTTTTACTTCCCTTTTCCACTTGACAATCACACCTTGTCAGACGATTTGGGCAACCTCAGAAGCGCAGAATAAACCTAACGATCTGTTTATCTTCTTGTGAATGCCGTCAGCAGTGCTCTTCGCGCTAATTGCCGCGGGTAGGGTCTTTGCCACCGGTAGAATGTGTCACAGATGGCCTGTGATATTTGCTGAGTGACGCATTTGAGCACGTGTGTTTGAAGCGTGTTGGTGAGCGAATTTTCTGTCTCACTCCCTCGTGCGCTGTTCTATTTTTGTTTAGAGTTTATATGCAAACTATCAGCAGAAGAATGATAGGGAAATATATTGTGAAAGCTCTCTATATTCCCGTGGCAGGTGTCCGCAAGTTTATAAATACCTAACTGCGTGGGCTCGCTTGCTCTTTGCTCTTTTGTCTTCGCTCTTCTATTGAGAAGGTGGCGGCGAAAGTCCAAGGCCTAAGGCAAACCGTGGAATAACATCTTGTAGATAAGTAACTTGTACTTTTCTATCGTGTAGGTGGAGTTAATTGGTAGACGTTCTGGAGCCAGCACAACCAGTAGTCAAAAGTAGAATTCTTTCGAGTTCAGTTGTGTCCCTTACACGTCCATGTACCACAACTAACTTAATTATGTTCTGACTCCGGTTTTGAACTGTAGTCTAGTCTAAATGAATCTCTAGGGAATGGGTCCAATATTTATTGTTTATATCTTTTTAGATACTGCAAGGCAGCTTGTCGGTTATTTATATTATTATAAGTCTAATTATGTTGAATCCTCGGCCATGACTGTCTTCTCTCTTTTGATAATTTTGATACTTGTATGTCAATAACAATGTATTACAGATACGTTTTCCAAATTGAAAACAAACTGGATTGATATTGTTACTATTGTTACAGGTGTATTAAAATCAGCTATGAACCAATATACATGTAGTTATATACCCCCAACTCCCTTTCACAACTTTTGCATTAATTTTTATTATTTTAATATTTTATCGATAGCTGTAGAAAGAACGGTTAATCTCCACAATTCACGATCACATCCAGTCGCACGCTCTCCCCCTTCGGGTGACAATATTGCTTACTGATGTGGCAACCAATAACTGCACCACTCTTAAAGTCACTGAGCTCCCTTGCTCCACTCATTCTGCTGCTATTGCGTGGTACTGACCAACATCGATCCCTCTGNTTGCGTGGTACTGACCAACGTCGAGCCCTCTGCCTCCCATTATAGCGGCGATGGTGGTCATAGTGACAGGTGGGCGACAGTTTACTTCTACAGAGGGATGTCCGGATATTACTGATCATAGAGAGTAGGCGTGTGATGGGATATATGTTGCTGCTCATATAGTCGAGGCACGAATATGAGAGACATATTTAGGAGGCTATAAACAGCTGATACCTTAAGTGCCGATGAGAACGAGATTAAGTGACAATGGATTTGCGACGGAGTGATGTGTTGGGGGAGTACCCGAGTTCCCAGGGGAAATCCCCGCCTCATTTCCCCCGGGAATCGAGCCCGGTCTGCCATGGCGACTGTCGTGACAGCCGCATCACAACTGGTGCGTGTTCGCAGGTGCTACAGTACAGCTGCTCCAGAGACTGGCGGACGTTGTGGAGGGACCTGGATGCTGAGATGGACCACAGCAGCGAGGCGTACGGTCAGCTGAAGAACATAGACCAGTACTCATTGAAGCCGCAGTATGATATGGGCTACAAAGGCTGCACACAGCTGGTCACGCTACTACTGTGCGCCGGCATGCCTGTCGATTTGCCTGACCAATACAACTACACGCTGTTGATTGGCGCGGCGTACGGCGGACACTACCAGCTCGCGGAGATGCTGCTGTCACGCGGGGCCGACGTGAATGCGAGGAACATCTACGGCCGCACACCGCTCATGGAAGCGGCGCACAATGGTCACCTCGAGATAGCAAAGTTACTGGTGCAGGCCGGCGCTGACACCACGGCTACAGACAGGGACGGCCACAATGTCCTCTACTTGGCCAAGTACTATGACCATACCGCAGTGCAGCAGTACCTGGAGCAGTTCCCCGCCTAGCCTCGCCTACACCTTGACAAGCAATAAAGCCTTTACTCAGACTAACCTGTCTTCCTTAATTGTCTATGTTACTCACCTGAAGTGCGTACAAGTGTGATAACCACTGGTACGCTACCAAAGTTGCGAGGACCTGATATTTGTAAGAAATGTGGATGAGGAACGACTATACTCTATATCGGCACCCTATATGCTCCTCAGTCAAATTATGTTTCCGAAAAGTCATGATAATAATTTGTCTTATATTTCCTATATAAATTTTAAAAAAAATTCTATTTGCAAATGTTTTTACTACAAATTACTTAAATTATATGTTTTTTTTACTTGAAAAGAGGATTAAAAACACAGATTAGATAAAAAAAAGCAAAGAATAATAATGCCATTCATCTGTGTGGCTCAATGTAAAAATTTTGATATTTTCCCCAACTAATGGAGTAAACTTACAGAAATTGTAGGCAAACTTCTTATCATTGTATTATGTGATAGACATTTTTTTTATCAGTAAATATACATTTCCCTGAAATTACAAAAAAATTTATTGACTTGTCTATTTTTAATATCTCGCTTGAAATTAAAATGTCCATGCTAAAAAGTTACTTATTACTTCTCAATTGTAGTAGATTACGTGAATTTTTTTGTTTTTATCACATCACATCTATACAAGAAGGAAAATTAGAATCAACTAAAACTGTAGTCCCCAGTACAGAACGGATACACAAACAATACCAACATATGGTTCGTCATCATTATAAAACAAAACACCAAGCCCTTTTTCAGGTTTCGGAACTTAACAGTACATAAAATACAGACACATATATATTAGACACATTGTTTCATACATAATAAAAACAAAACAATTGTTTCCGTTAAGCTGTTATATGCCGCAGTAGAACACTGGAATCTACAGTATAACTTGTATAACATGTATGTATACTCTCTGAAGACCACAATAGCTCTGTATTAGCACTCTGCCCATAAAGCATTCCGGTGCCTAATGACCCGGCTGGTATATGGTTTTAAATTCCTTACCACTCTTCAATGTGATTCCAACAGAATATCCCAGAATTAGCAATTTGAGCTCAAGAGTCACTGAAAACGACCAAGGTGGTTTCGTGACTATTCAATGTGAGATATAGAAACTCTCCAAATCAAGAAGGTTTCTTATGTCTCCGAGCAAAGCCCAGCCAACCAGAAGGTATGTAGAAAACATTTCTTTACATTATGGATTCCAACAGCAATGTTGGATTTCCGTGACCGTGATATTGTCTCGCGATGACCTTGGGAAAACATTAAAGTAGAAAAATCGTGGAAAATTTAAAAAAACTGTAAAAAATTGTAAAAATTGGGAGGCAGAGGAATGACATTATAAAACTCGACCGACGTTTTGGATGTCCGTGACTTTAGCCTTGACCTAGGAATGGCCTGAAAATTAAAAAAAAAAAGAGAAAAATTGGGCAAACGATATAAAACATTTGAGAAAATCTACAGTATGGACCGCTGTCTCTATTTTGGATATCCTTATTCCTGTATTGACCCCATGTGAATTTAAATTGGAAGAATATATACAAATAACAATTGTCATAAGATAAATAATACGGCGAAAATTACATTATTGAGCATGACCACCATCTTGTAATGGAGTGGAGATATTCGGACAGCTCTTAACTTCGAGGCCATGAGAGCCGATGAGAGTGAAGTGAGGTGAGTATGGAGCGGCACCAGAATGCATGGGCAGGGGAAAAGAAGGATCCCGGAGACAACCCGCTGAACAGCGCCATCGTCCAGTACGATTCTTACATTCGAAAATCCAGAATCGAGCCTAGTTCGCCTAGGCGGGACGCGAGCAGTCTAACCACTACACCACTGCGGCTTCTGAACACCATGTTGGATATCTGTGACCCTGACCCTAATCTTAAGCAAACTCGGACTTAAAAAAATCTGCAAAAAACCGTAAATATTCTAACAGAAATTAAAATAAAATATTAATAATTATGTCAGATTTATTTATAATCCCAAAATATTCTGAAATTTAGGGGGGGAAACATTTAAATACTAACAGTTAGAAGGTTTAGAGTTCGATTCCTGTAAATATGGCAGATCACTCATTCTCCCAACATGACAACCAGCAGACGACTGACCCCCAACCATTGTTTTTCCATTTGTTATTTAGTCAGACAGTCTCTACCCTAACACTACATTCCATTGGCTGCATAGCTGGCCCCCATCTACCCAACCGCCCTCTTCATCCTCACCCATTTACCAAATACAGATCAATCGCAATCACCATTTTACTGTGCTAATAATTTAAAATCAATACCACCTCTTTNATCTACCCAACCGCCCTCTTCATCCTCACCCATTTACCAAATACAGATCAATCGCAATCACCATTTTACTGTGCTAATAATTTAAAATCAATACCACCTCTTTCGCTTGTAATTGGTTGTTGCTCACTTGAAATATCCTCCTCTTCATGTAATTAATGTAGACAAAGGCGTACCACATCACATTTCTTCGCTTGATGCGAGAGGTGACATCACACTATTTCTCTCTTTATATATCTCCCCCTTATTTTCTATCGTTCAATCCGGTATGAAATTTTATGCTCGTTTTTTCCTTCTGATTTCGTATAATTTCATCGGGAGAGCTCCTAATTACACGCACATTCACCTGCCAAATTAAAATCTGCTCAAATTTCAAGTATTTTTGGACCAGTGAGCTACTGGAGTGTATATGTATAGCTGAATAAATGTTTGGTGGTGTGCTTCCAACCAGCATCCCGACTTCGCCTTTGGTGGTTTTACAGCAGCTGAACTGCCTACATTGTCGATGATACTTTCACAAATCCTTATGGTTAGGCCCTTGAAACATGGAATGTATTTTACCTTCTGTGCTCTTCTCAGCAATCAAGAATCCATTCTATAAATATTTAAATCTTTCTATTAATATCGCAATCTTCTGATCAATCTCTCAATCATTCAGTCATTTTATCATGTTGTAAAGTTCCGTCTTTACTGTTACAAGCGTATATTTAATAATATAGCAGCCTCAAAGGTTAGGCGCCATCTTGTAACTTTTCGCCGCTTACACTGTCGACTGTTTACTTGCCACGGCTTGCTCAGGGTAGAAACACGAGACTCATAGAATTGAACATTATTAATTAAGAATGAAGAAGTTCCAAATTAGTTTGTTATGTACTTTGTTTATTTAACTATTTATTTAACACTCAGCACCACAGTTCACAGAAGAAGTCCAAATTGCAGAGTACGAACCTTACAGATAAATATAAAAGTACAAAAAACAGCGCCACAGTGGTTTCCGTTTATTAACGTCTCATGAATATTAGCCCGAATAAAGAATATCTGCTGCTACCTCCCACACCGGCTGAGAAATGAAATAATACAGTCTAGTGGCCGATGTGGGGGTTCACGTCACACCTGATGCGATCTACGCTATCATTGTACTACGACAACTCTCTCTGACGACTAAAGAAGACGACCGCTTCTAACGGCCCTCGCCGCAGACTGCCCCTCCTAAGAAGACTCTCAACGACTAAGACCCTGTAAGGGCGACAGCTAGACGCCTATATCCTACTGCCTATCCCCCCTCTCCTGTGATAACGGCCTGGCCACGTACACTCTCCCTCGTTATCTAACTGCTCCATACGAACTACTCCTGCTATAAGCGCCCGGCATCTGCCAGCAGCGTCATCACAACTGCACGTGTCCCGCGCTCAACACGTTATCGACTGCTGCGCCGTCAACATTAACAAACTTCGCCGTCCACAAAAACTTGTTGACGTATTAAAACTGCGCCGAAGGAACTAAAACTGTTGATGTCACCTGATCCACAGAAACGAACTAATCTACTTTATGTTGACGCTTTCAAAACTCCCAAGTTCGAAACGAAAACTGTAACCAGGACTCTTGATAAAAACGTAACCCGCAGACGTCCGCCCCTTAACCTACAAATGCACACGTCCGCCTGATAAACACGGGAAACGAGCCACCACGGCTTTAAACTTGAAACACGATAAAAATATTACGAAGCTGTCCCAAAGCTTCACAAACACGAAAGAATTTTACACTTGAGTCCCGAAAAATTCAGAATATTGCGTCATTACAATGTATACAACCTTTCAATCAATCATTCGATTATTCGATCAACATTTTAATCAACCATCCAATAATTTGATTAATCTTTCAAACATTCTACCAATATTTCAAACTTTCTGTCAATATTTCAATCCTTCTATCAATATTTTAATGTTTCAATCAACCTTTTCCATCTGTTTTACGAAAAAAATTTTAATTCATTGTCAATCCATTTTTTTTTTTTGTGGTCTGTCTTATACCCATGCCTATAGAAATGTTATTAATTCACGAACTATACCACTTGGCGACTACTTTAATGTTTTGTATGCAGTCTGCTGTCAGTGCATTTATAATTAATATCTTCATTAATATTGTGTGTACTTAACATAAACAAGTTAGAAATTAAGCCCAACTTCTGCATGAGAGGTCTACAATTTTCTAACCTCGACTAAAATAAATCCGTTCAAAGGAGGTGCTCTGAATTTTGCACAAATGATTTTTTTAAATATTACACATTTTCAAATAATTCACCTTACAGACAAGCATGCTCCTTAAGTAATCCCTGACGCATCAGAAAACTCATGTTCACACATTTGAAAAAAAAAAATTATCCTGATGGTGCCATCACAGCAGCAAATAAATGTTATAGGCACAGGACATGGTAGTACGTATACAGAAAATATCAAACTAATTTACCACAACAAGCATGTACTGCAGGGGACCAACACTTTCAGGATGCACTTAGTATGGTGTTGGACCACCATATCATGAAGACAGGTGGCGATATGGTCGGGCATGGAGGCATATGTATGTTGGATGTTCTCCTGAAGAAGATCCTGCCACAGCTGGTGCAACTGACCCTTCAAATTGACTGTAGTTGCTGCTAGTCGGAGTTGTCATCCAATCTGGTCCCAAACATTCTTGATGGGCGAGAAGTCTGAGTACATTTCTGGCTAAGGAAACATTTTGGCACCTTAAAGGCAGGCCAGATATATTTGTGCTGTGAGAGACTGGGCATTATTCTGCTGAAAAATGGGGTTGTCAAGCTACACCAGGAAGAGGAGCGCGCATTGTGCCTCATCTACGATCAAAAAATTATAGGCTAATTAATTATTAACTTCCTCAAAATAATAAATTCATCAAGACCTTGGCAGAAACCACATAAGACAAATGCCAGAAAAAATATTAAAAAGTGACACAAAAATTGACGAATTTGCAAAAAGACCTGCCACAAACATTTACTACAGAACGTGATATAAACATATGCTATATCATTTTCGGTGATTGTATATGGCGCAAAAGAGAAAAGAGAATAGTTCATAATATATATACATACATGTAAGACTTTTTGTATAATAATTACAGCCCCAGAGGTAGACAAAATTATCAATAAATAAAAAGATGAACATTATGGTTATGCATTACTTAATGATTCGTTTGAATTTATTTACATTAAAAAAATTAAAGACAGGTTGGAACAAGTAAATGTTGAGAGTATTCATGTTTGCTTAACATTACTAATAACATAAGATATCACACAATAAATCATTATAAATTATTATTTCTTGAAAAATTTTAGAACAGAAAAGAAAATGTGACAATTAATTAGTTTCAATCACATTAAGCTTATTAATATACTTTGATTAAAATATTAAATTTAAAATTTTTGCTTACAGCATAGAAATGTTGTAGGGTGTGTCCCAAACTAAATGTAAATTTAATCAATTAGTTACAAATGTAATTTAATTAGAGAGTCAATAAATTTAAATGTTTATAACAACAGTATTGCGAACATGTGCTTGATAGTACAAATTTGAACATTTGAAAATTACTCTCTATTGATTTTCAAGGAATGGACACCCCCACCCCCTCCTTGTTGGTGTGCAAGCAAAGGGTAATATAATCCTAAAACTTACTTTGGGTTTTAACAGAAAAATAAATGTTTTCAAAACTGTGATATATATTTCCATTTTTGAAATACAACATGCCAATTCCCAATATGGGAATACAAAATCAAATTGAAACTCTTTAATAAAATTCCATGAATTTAAACACCCTAGGAACACACAATATATAATTTATTTTATACAAAATAATTAAAAATTGAAATTACATATATTTTCATTACTATGCAAAACAACCACCCCTACCCGCCATTTCAAACAGAGGAACAGCAATTCCTTCCTAACAAAGCCCCTGGCCTGTCTCCCAGAGCAGGGAGAACACAAGCCTTTTATACAATTTTGTCGTCGTCTTCTCGAACATTTCCCGATGTTCATGGAGCGGAAACGCCCTCTGGTAGTGCCGCCTGGTAGGCGTCATGTTATTTAGGAGACGCTTAGAAGAGGGAAAGGGAAGCAAGCTTAGAAACAACACACTAGCACGCCAAAGCGCAATTTGCCATTCAGCACTCACGCAGGCAGCAGCAGTGAGATGGTCTGTAGAGCGGGTCCCATCGAGCCAAAGGTAAGCCATTGTCCACGACCCTGAAGTAGATACAACAATCCAAGGCGAGGTGAACTTAGGCGCATTCTTGATGTGCGTAGGCTGTCACATCCCTCCTCCTGTGATACTCGACCACAGCGGTGTTGCTCATGTGACCAGAAAATGCCGAGGCGTCGGCAGACCAGACCGTTACCCCAGGCTCCTTTTCACGTGGAACACGGGTCTCGATGATAGCAGCAGACAGCTAATAAAACAGACATACACCAGGGACTTAAAACGATGGTTTGTACAACATCAATTCATACAATTTCTTTCTTACAAGTGCTTTTAAATACACACTGTGCACACAAAATAAAATATTAAAAATAATAAATTTTAAATATATAGGCGTATTATTTATATTACAACTGGGTGTTTGAACTTTTCGTTTTACTTTTTCATACATACCCATATGAAAATAATTTTATATGCTTAATCAACACTGAGTATACACCATTAAAAATCATTAATACTCTTTAATACAAATATCATTATTACAATTCTTAACACTGGGAATATGTCATTTCTTTAAAACATTAATTTCAAAATATATTTTGGATGATACAATTTTCACATCAAAAATATCAAGACAGCTTATGGGTTTTTTAGTAGAAGTGGTAAATTTTTGGATACATGATATTTTTTACACTGGGAAAAGTGAACCTTTTCCAATTTGTTAGGAGAATGTGGATCAACAATCAATACTGTCACAGGCTAAAGGAACCTAACTATTTGGTATGGGCAGCGCTATTTCATGGCTTGCTAGCACAAAAAAAAAATCTGTTTTTGAATTGAGGTGTTGAACTTCAACTAAAATTAAATGACCTGGTTTAAGCTTAAATATTTATATGGTACATCACTCGTTTGTTCGTTTTTTTGGTGATACGTAATTAAGTCACGTGTCACATCTGCCCATATTTTTTTCTGTTTATTTATTACTCACATTCTCCAAACAACTGCCATGGAGTGACAACACATTTATTAGCAGGTTCATCAAAAGTCTTCCAAAAATACCTCGGATGGAGCATATTTATGAGCACAATGTACTGTATTATTAAAACATGTACAAAGTGAATATAACCATAATCCCAGTGATGTGGTGTATAACATTGAAAAACTGCGTAAGGTAATTTTAATGTTTAGTTTTACCCGTTTTACTAAATTTGCCTGAGGATGGCAGGGAGTAGTCTGCGCCATCTTTAGTCCTCATATAAAATTTTACTCTCCGAATTCCTGAGAAAGAAAATACGTAACATTGCCGGTTACTACAAACACGGGCGAGCCAAAAACACTACATATTCTCTGCATAAATACCTTATAATATGTAATGGAAAAAATTAACAAAATTTGCCTGACACTGTTTATGACGACAAGGACATATAAATATCCAGAGGTACACCGGGTCAACGGGCCTATCACATACAAATAAATGCGCTTCCAAGGATACAATGCTACAGTATCGGCATATTGCCCTTCTGGTTTTTAATATTTCGGTTTTGCATGCTGCCACGCGTCGCAACATTTGACCCAATTTTCCAAATTGTTGGGAACTCCTGGCCACGAAAAAGTTCTAACACACGAGTAATTGTTTTATCCGTCCTACATGTCTCCCAAAAAAGGATTCATGATAATATTTCAAAACCATTTCCTTCTGTTTTTTTGAGGTTTATGAAAGGCCCAGAGGCACCTTAATCTACCAAGGCTGACATTTATAAGTTTCCATTATTAACGGAACTTACAGCAAGCCATTTCTATTAGACCAACTGGTTTTTGAAACTGAACCTAAACCCGCCGGTTTTCCTCGCATTTGGCATTTAAATTGATTACCACATCGGTAACAGATCATCATTATCACCAGTTTTTGACCAACGGACATTTCTTTTACGTCCGACTGGTCCCCGTTTCCTATCAGTACTACTTTCCCGTCACTTTCTACCATTTTATAAAAACAGTTTTCCATTGTGTGATTTAGCCGAAAACGAAATTCGCATTTCCGTTTCGGTTTAACCTGAACGAAAATTCCTTCTCCTTTTTGGGTCCTATAAAATCCCTTCGCCGTCAGATGATCTGACAGAAAACACATTTGACATTGCCTTTTAGGTGTTACGTTTACATCCATCTTTGGCTTTCAATCACCAGCGGATAATTCTACCGTATTTGCCAATGCTGACAACTATTGCAACGTACGTGGTTTTGTGGCAAAGGTAAAGAATTTACTGTTTCCAGGAAACACATTAAAAAAAAACATAACTTCTACCAAATTCGCTTCCGCACACGGCAAACCCAAAACTTCCACCAATCTAATATCATTAAAAAAATGTTGCATTGATTTTTTAGGACGCTGAAATATTTCTAAAATGTTAATGCGCTGGTGTACAATCGCTACTGGGTACCTGTTTGCCGCATAATAGCCTGACAAAATTCGCATAAGGACAATCGCTCACCGTCCTACCACACGCTGCAAGGATCCGGGTACTTTAAACCTTACTGCAGCATATAATACTGTTATGTCACAGATATTAAGTGAAACTACTTTAGCCATTTGAACGAGCAGTATAACTACAGCGCCCAAATTCAAACTACGCACTACCGCGAAACCATTGCTCAGATCATTAGGCAGATATTTAAGATTTTTAGAATGGTGACTGAGGCGGACTCGCCCTCAGGTTGACAGCAACTCCTCCTTTTCTCAACAGCTTATGCAACAGGCGGCGCAAGACTTGGATACCATCCTCCTGCCTGTAGGTAACACCCGCATTGTTGAGCGCTCTCTGCAGGGAATCTCTTCCCAAACTTTAACATACAGACAGTATGCACAGCTGCTGTAGAAGTCATTTTGCAAATTAGTTTGAAGCAACCAAACTACTTTCACTCTCTTTACCACTGTAGCAAGCCCAAACAGTTTTGCAATAAATTCAAAATTCCTAAATTTATAACCCCTTTCAACTGACCGCACTGACACAGCAGAGTGGTGCAGTTTTCTATCTACTTGTGACGGTTTCAGCCGACACATGGGGTATCAAAATCGAAAGACTAACTTTGCATATAAAAAGAAAAGATTACGAAACTCTTATACATTTTACTTTTTTTGAAACACAAAATGCCAATTCCAATATGAAATTACAAAATCTATTAAAACTCTTAAAAAAATTAAAATTACTTTAAACTACCAACTTATTTAAAACCTAGGAACAGCAGTTACTTCCCTAATAAGGTCCCTGGCCGGTCTCCCAGAGCAGGGGAGAACACTAGTCTTTGATAAAAGTTTGTTGTCGTCTTCTCGAACATTTTCCAACATTCACGGAGCGGGAATGCCCCCTGGTGGTGTCGTGGCTAAACGACGTCACATTTTCATGACTTTGTTCAGGGGGAAGGGGAAGCAGGTGAATATAGGAATCAGAACACTAGCGCCACGCGCCACTTGCCGTTCAGTCACACAGGCCGCAGTGAGATGGTCTGTAGAGCGGGTCCCATCGCACCAAAGGTAAGCCATTGTCCACGACCCTCACGTAGAAACAGCAATCCAAGGCGAGGTGAACTTAGGCGAATCCTTGATGAGCGTAGGCCATCAGATCATATCCAAAAAAGAATACATACTGACACTACCATCTGCTCCACCGACCGACCGACACCAGAAAATAACAATTCACGACACACAACCCAACATACACTGTCCCGATATGAAAAAGCATATACTGCCTTAGGGAAATAAACCAGTAACCTTACCAACCAACACATCTACTGTACTACTCTCCATTATTGATGTGTACAATGCAACTATTCAGACATAATCCATAACACTAGCATACCTCCTACCCATACATATATGCTCTACCGACCCACACCAGACAAAATATACTCATCATGCATACAACCAACACAAGCATACCTCAGTCTACACCAACAAAATTATACCAAAAACATAATTCCAACATTTTTGCCATAGCATTTTTACAAACAGACACGAGCCAATTATTCAAAGCAAAAACCACCCAGCAAACAAACCAAAAAACTAGTCGATTATACCACTCACTAACAGTGCTGCTCACCATATCCCTAACATACCTAAAAATATCAACAACTCTAGCACCCAGCAGTACTGGGTACTATACCAGCCA
>NQII01006458.1:9176-25678 GCA_002778355.1 Clitarchus hookeri | reverse complement strand
GGAGGATTTGAATTTTTGCTGGTGACCCTGCAGGAAATAGAGTGAGCATGTGAAAGGGATGCAGTGTTAAGTAAGGTGATCCTGTGTTTGAGAAATGATTAGCCTGCACAACCGATGTACATACTCAGGCCATTCTATGTATGGTGGAAATAACTGGCACTACAGGAGGTGTGTGTTGTGGGGGCACAGGGTCATTACACCACCTGTCCTGCATGATCACGTCCTAACAGGGACAGCAAACTAGCCACTTCGGCATATGCAAAACATAAACCTTGGCGAGTTTTTATATATGGTGGTTACAAATAAATAAAGCATTGGAAGAGGTGGTGTTAGCCTGTATCTCGTGCTTCCAGAATAAATCTTTGCCTGACAAGTCCATCATCCTACTGTAGCCATGGCCTGATGTGCCACAGCAGAGAGTGCATGTCGACATCACAGGTCCGTTCATGGGGAGGCACTTCCTAGTGCTCGTCGACAGTCACTCAAAATGGCCACAAGTTAGTGGGCTTCCCAGCATCATCCCAAATGCAGTCATAACCTAGTTGTGTTGGTGGTTCACTGCCTCTACAGTCTGCCAGAACAACTTGTTTTAGATAATGGTGTTCAGTTCTCGTCGGAAACATTCAGAAGTTTTTGTAGGCTCAACACCTTTTAGCACATTTTTTCACCACCCTATCACCCATCCGCAAATGGTCTTGCAGAGAACATGGTCAAAACTTTCAAAAATTACCTTAAGTCATTGGTTCAGTCCCAAGTTCCATTTAACACAGCTTTACCCCTTTTCACGTTGAGCTACTGCATAATACCAAGTACAGTCACGGGGGAGTCTCCCAGTAGTTTAATGTTTGGCAGGGTGGTTCGTAATTGGTTGTCAGTACTCACACCAACGGTGTATGCTAATGTTGCCTCTCGCCAAATGGACCCAGTTGTCTCCAATTGCACCCGCAGGGTCAGGAACTTTAAAGTAGATGATTGTGTCGGATTCACTGTGGATACATATGGAAAGAACTGGAAGAAGTATGTTGTCATTGCCTGGATGGGTTCTCTCACGTGCAGGATGCAAGGAACTAGTGGGGTCACCTATCACTGCCACCCAGATCAGATTCGTTCTGTTACATCACTGCCCAAGAAGGAGGAAGAAACAGCCAGCAGCATGCAGGTCGGAAGCAGAGAGGCAGGACTGCCACCTTATGACCAAACTTGCCCAGCTCCTCCACAGACAGACAGCCGGGTAACACCCACAGAAGAGGCGCCACAGGCGGAGACTGCTGGTAGCTCAGCAGGCAGCAATCAAGAGGAAGAATTCAGAGTATTGATGCTGAAGAAGGTTTCAAGGGGTTTCCTTGAGTGGTAGCTGACACCAACAAACCTAGGTACCCTAAACGAAGCAGGATCCCCAAGATAATAATGGACACATAGTTTAATAGTGCATGCACAATGCTCTGTCTCTTCATTGTACTGCAACAGTCGTTTGTTATGAGAGGGAAGGAGTGTGGTATATCACGACTAGCAGGTCAACTGCCCTGACATCCGGGCAGCGCAGTTCTGGTATTGCCTCCTTGTATCAGCACAGTGTATTGTATGTAATGTATCCTTATTTAGGCAAGTAAATGTTTTGAAGTTGTTACACTACCATTATCCATGTCTGTAGCCCCATGTGTGATGAGATAAAATGTGTGGTAATACAGGAGAAACTTTAGTTTTTTCACTGAAGTACTTCAGAAAATAGAAAATATTCTTATCTCTTCCACCTTTAATGCCACCACTTAGAAACGAGTACCCTTCGCTATGCCTGAGAAAAGTAAATTCTTGAAGATAAAAACTTATTCCTATTAGAATAATACAAACAATATGCTTTGCACTCTAAACTATAATCTACTAATATGCACAGTTAGATGTTGGTCCCAATTTATTTATTTTTATTTTCGTGCAAAAGCATATTTTTCCATCCAAATATTCTCACAAGTTTGAACGTTGGTTTTCTGTTTCTCCAAATATCATTAGGTGTTTTTTCAACACATTTTCTAAGTGAACAATTCAGCAGTTATATAGTTATGTAAACAACTTCTGCCCGAAATATGTTTGAAAGTCCAGTCCTTTTCAAAAATTGTATGGTTCAACATTCCCACCCTGATGTTTTGGTCAGGAGTGGATGGAGCAGACTTCTGATGCTGAATTACTGCAGACTGTAGCATACTCAGTGTGTTGTTGTGACATTACTCCTCTCCTTTGCCAGTTCTTAAAATTTATATTTTTTAACCGATTTGGTTTTTTGCAAAAGTTTACTAAAAGTTTGACATGTCCTTATTTTTTTTTTAATATAAACAAATTTTTGCGAGTAAAATAATTTAGGAATGTACTCACACAGTACGATTGTGACAATGATTTTTCTTCAGTGCAACTACAGAGACCAGAGTGCACAAGTTCAAATAATCTTGAAGCACGAGAATTATTTTCATAAAATTGAGGACTGCGACTTTTCCTTATAACACATACCTCGCAGACCAAATGTTTTGTATTATTGTTGAAAAGATAAACACCGTAAGCTAGACTATTTTTTAACTTGCTTAGAATGGGTGAATTTATGTATCCTAGTTGTCTATGATTCAAGATTCTCAATTGGTGTTTCAGTGGATAGACTGATTAAAGCTAAACCATCACAATTGTATTCTAGCTTGTTCAGTTTTAATAAATGATATGTGCGCATTGCACATACAATAACATCTTTTCTGGCGTTAATCACTGTCACTTATTTCAAATCAAATACTACTCTTTTTCCTTTTCTTAGATTTCAACTTATGCACAAAATACGATCGTTTATATCAAGAACATAATACACATTACTGGACTTCTGATGGTTGCTTTGAAATAAGCTCTGACAGATCAGAATCATCAATACTTTACTTGCAGGAGCAATGGTTAACTAAGCTGATTTCCTTTCCTCAAGGTATTCTCAGTTGAAAATCATGTGAGCTGAACAGCCCGAGTCAAGAAACCACGAATCGCCCTTTGTTGTCTTTTGAGTTTAAAAAACGGCGAGGACTTCATTCTCACTGTCATGTTTGTAGAATTTATTTGTGTGTTTGCTCTTCTTCTGTCGCAATTGCTGGCAAAGTGACCAAGCCTTCCCTTGTAACTTCCTCAATGTTGACTTGGAGTTGATACACTCTCGTAACTATAATAACTGGTACCACATGCCAGGAGTTTTGTTGTTCTTCGCATTTTACAACTAATATATCTCGCAAAAACTTGATCTTGATCAAATCGGTGGTTAGAGCCATCACCATGGGTTCATAGTTATCAGGTAATCCCATTTATCACTGTTACCCAGTGTTGCACAGTTTTAGGAGT
Source organism: Clitarchus hookeri (assembly GCA_002778355.1). Classification (NCBI taxonomy): domain Eukaryota; kingdom Metazoa; phylum Arthropoda; class Insecta; order Phasmatodea; family Phasmatidae; genus Clitarchus; species Clitarchus hookeri. The sequence continues at coordinate 22,327 of NQII01006458.1, read as the reverse complement.
AGTGGTTATGACTTTGTTAACGTCGCCCTAGACTAATTCACTGATTTCGAGCCTTGTATTGAAGGATGTACAAAAGACCCACATGTCTTGTTGTTCCAGTGTCTTGAAAGGCCTTGATACAGTTATCCAAAGCTTGCTTAGCAATAGTGGTATTATGCATATGAACATAATTTATGGGATGTGCCAGAAGGAATATTTTAAATTATGTCTTCACATCTTTCTTCTTGTCTAAATCGGCACCTCTAACACAGTCCCATAACACTTCATGCTTGAGATACATCTGTACAGCAAACTTACATGTGTCTAATTTTCACAATGTTAAATTTTTCAATTGGAGGTAGCTGATATAGTCAATTTCATAAAAGAATTCAAATTTTTTGACATATCGTGTAGAAGTAGTAACCAGTAAACAGACTACGTATTCTTCCGCCACCTCGTGGTTTCCACCTGACTGTCAAAACATNTCAAAACGTGTTTCGACAGTAATGAAAGAAGTCAAATGAGTTCTTAAGCCCTACCTACATCAAAACATGTCGCCAAGCTGCTCATGCTTAAAAAATGAGAACATTATCGATTTTGCTGGAAACATTTTATCACTGTAAAAAACATAATATGATTAAGATCCATAGTTTATTCAGTTGGAAATGTTGTTTGAAATGTTGCAAATTTTCTTGCCTGGCAAATAGAAAAAATACATCACTATTTTCATGGAAAATTAGCTATATTATAGTCTCAGATTTATTTGGAAGGGTAACATGTGCATTATACTAATACCATTTTCTGTCAAATCTATTAATATNACATTATCGATTTTGCTGGAAACATTTTATCACTGTAAAAAACATAATATGATTAAGATCCATAGTTTATTCAGTTGAAAATGTTGTTTGAAATGTTGCAAATTTTCTTGGCTGGCAAATAGAAATAATACATCACTATTTTCATGGAAAATTAGCTATATTATAGTCTCAGATTTATTTGGAAGGGTAACATGTGCATTATACTAATACCATTTTCTGTCAAATCTATTAATATTGTCACAATGCAATTGAAACATTAAACATTTGAAAATTCAACATCATAAATACTTAAAATTGTATTCTAAACAAAACACTGATTTTGTGTATGTAACTCTCACATACATTTCGCAGAATGCACCTACAATAAGAGTCGTGTGGCTAGGTGTGCACTTAAAAGTATAACACAAAACTGTGGAGCATCATTTATTACAGATGGCTAATTTGGTTTCAAATCTAAAATAAGATGTTAACTGTTGTTCTTATGAAATAGCAGTTTGTACGTGAAACTGTATGCGAAACTTGGAAGTATCAGGAATTCAGGGAAATTGTTAGACAGCATATTTTCATTCATAATAATAAAGTATTTCGCAATTAAAAGTGGCATCTGCGCACCAAAAATATGAGATCGGGTAGTTTACAGTTATGACATGCAACGAGGCTATTTATATAAATAACCTGCGGAACTGTGGGCACCTGGATGACAAAATATAACATTAACATCAGCAATATTTGCCTTAAAAATTATTCTATCACCAAATGATTCATCGTTTTGATAAATAAATAACATTTATTTCTTCTTTATTTCTGAAGTGGGAGGGATGCATGAAACAAAATGACAAGCTGGCCTCAGAATAGCTTGGTGATTAAAGGCCAAATCGAAATTAATAACACGCAGAATCGCTGCACATCGAAATTTGTTATGTTAAAAATATACAAGATGTTAGGGAATGCAATAAATTAATTTTAAGTGATGGTAGGCAACATAAGTATGATGATATTTATATAGGAACGTGTGGTCAGAAATGATTTCCTATTGTTCTACAGGCGCCGAACATACCGCGTACATATGGCGCTGGCCCTTGCAGCAAACGGATGGCACTGACATAATCCAAGACGGTGGATGTGCCGCAGTGCTTGTCACTGCAGCGAGTAACCAGCCCCCACGGTTGGTGCTGGTTGATGTGTCGGATGAGCGAAGGTAATCATGGCAGTACAAGCGGCAGTAGTGTGCGGAGTATGCGGACATGGTATTCGCTTACGGCGAGGCGCAAGGCAGTGCTGCTGTGGCGGCAAGGTGTTACTGTGAGTGATACCCGTACAAGCGTCAACCAAATCCGTGTATATTCGTGAGTGTTTTTCGGCGCTGGCGTGAAACAGGCCCAGTACAAGTCAAGAGAGAAAACGCTGGTTAGCAAAGGCGAGTTAACACCCCAAGTTTTGAAGGAGACATGCTCGTGTAGGTGGCAGACCAGCCACCAGTACCCATGCAATAGCCAACACATTGGGCATTAGCACCTGGAGTGTTAGGGCAGGTCTTAATGAGCAACACACACACACCTGTGTAATAAGAATAGGAGTAAAGTGTTAGAATGTGTAGTAAATAGCATTATAATTTATAGACCACGTGCAAATGTTCGTGAAATTCGCCCTATGAAGATTGCGAAGTGATCGCAGAATAAATGCAGGCCACATGCATATTTAATGAGGTGTAGAGTAGCAAGGCTAGGGTATTTGAAGTGTTCTTTATAATTTTCCGAGTGCAATTGTGTGTCTAATCAAGCAATTAATGATGTGGAGAATAATTAGCATTTCTTTCAACCTGACCATTACAGTCACAAAGTGCCCCAAAACTGAACAGACCTAAATTACCCACGTGCTCTGCGAGGCACCACATAATCATGTTTTGTATTTTATTTTGTGCTTAATTGAGAACCCTTATCTCTCTACAGGATTAAGAAATCTTACTCAGAACGTTTCAGTGTTTTATGTGTATATGTTTCAAGTTCTATGTTAATGAGGTCAGTTAATTAAATTACCTCGTGTAGTGGAGCGAGCTCTCGGCAATGACGCCACTCGCCCACACCGCATCTCTGGCAGTCTGATTCCACGAGTCTTAGGTGCTGCATGTGCGTCGCGTTGCGGGGGATTTCATACTTTGTTCGGAACACTTAACGGCAATAGGTTAACATAATTTACTGGAAATTTTATTTAGTTTACCAACAATATTCCCCTTATTCGCAGCACCTCTCCATCAGCTCAATTTACTGACCCCGGAGGTTTTATTACTATTGTAAGTTTTCGCGCCATTCTTGGCCTTTTTGTACCGTTTTGGCCACTGGTAGGCCTTGTGTGTCAAGTCTGCTTTGATTTGCATTGTACACATGTAACTTTGTTCACTATTCGGCAATACAATTTACTTGAGTTAACAGAAATTGTGAGTTTTCATTTAGTGTTTTATTCCGGGCCCTGGCCGTATCCAGGAATTCATAAATGCCTCAAGTAGGCATTATTCAAACGTAAGGTAGAAGGTAATACTAAGGCATTCTGGGGAGCTTGAATACCATGGCTAAATATTATGTTTTCCTGTAAATTTGTACCTTGTTTGTCAGGGGATACAGCCACGTGGTCGTTCGGCCCACGATCCTGAGAACTGTGACTTCGTGCTCACCCAGTGAACTAGCTCCCTTTCTATTCTAAATAGAATTACTGTGTAATATTTTGACATTTCCATAACATAGTCACCAGACGACTTCCGAATTACTATCCCCGTATGCTCAGGTAAAGTTACAAAAGAAGATATATGTTGGAAAAAATAACGATCATATTCGAGAATATAAAAAAAATAATATCATGTAAAGTATAATAAAGAAGGAGAGTATTCAAAAATATGTTATAAAAATAAAGATTAAATTCTTAAAAAAATGCTTTTTGGTTATGGTAACATTTAGTAATTACTACATTGAAAAATACAAATAAACGAAATTACATAAAAGGCCTAATAGTAAAAAAAAACTAAAACAAATGTAAATAGTGAGAAAAAAAGAAAGATATAAATCTAAATTAAAAAACATAATTTCACGGGAGAAAAACATATGCATGTATGAATGTTTCAATGAATACATGAGATAACATTATCATAAAAATAAGAAAAACAAACATATTATTATGTGTGAAAAGACACAGAAAGCAATAATTTTTAAATAAGTAAACATACTGTTAACAATTGTTCCAATATAGGTATGACGTTGTCGAGGTGACCCAGGGTTGGTGGAGCGTAGAATTGTTCGGTGCCATAACTCAGCAGAGTTAATGATGTGGGTCGTTCGGTCGACAGCCCATGGGGCCCTGGATGCCTCCGTCAGTTTGAAGATGAAGTTGTCACATACTCTATATCACACTACTTACACACATTGACTTTATGACAAGACTGTAGGCCATCTCGTACGCCTGAAATATATTAGAACAATTGTGGGTGGTACTACAAGGGGTGTAGTGCCCTATGTGTCCCGGAGGACAATGAATAAACACTCACTGAACTTTGTAAAGCTGTTTACTCGCATACTTTATTACATGTTCATGAAGTGGACATGTGAATACTAAAATAAACGGACCCAACACTTACGACCAACCTTTGCGTGAAAATGACCTAAGTCAGCTTGTTGTTATGAGGGGAAACGGTAGAATTAAGCTCTCTGGTGAGAGTGAAGGTGGTACTCCCCTCGGTACAGAAAATAAATCAAATGTTCCTGTTAATTATGTTAATATTGTAATGAAGTGAGATCAGCATAAATGATGGTACCGAGAGGGATCGCGGACCAGATAACCACGCTGAAGGTCTGGGGCTCGTGTGCTGAAGTGAACTGGACGAGTGGCGTCAGCTTCCGTCACAAGTGGCGTAAACCGACGCCCAACACCGAGTGTTAAAACATGACATAATAACTATTTAACATTAATGCAATGGTGTAAAGTTATATAAAATAAATGAAACACATTGGTGACCCTCCCATTGATTAACAAATGTCTGTTTAGGTTGATGTTGTGAAGTTGATGGGGAGTGTCACCACTGTAAATTAAATTTTACTGTTATGGAGGCCTTTATGAAAACCCAATTACCCACTTATTAATATACATTAAATACACTATAATGCTTTTCTAGTGAAAAGTCTCTGTACTACATTTCCTGTGATGTGCTTATATTTCACTGGCAAAAGTGTTGCCAGGTGGCTGTCTCCTGAAGGGATGGTCAAATCCACCTGGGCAAAGGAGCATGAGTTGCCATGCTCGGTTGTTCTTAATACAATAAATCCCACCTCTGACTGTAGCTTGAATGATGTGTAGTTGTGGGATAGGTATAGAAAAATGCTGCGCACTATTGGTCCCACTTAGCACTTAAGCTTCGTCTTTTAGGCCAGTTGATGCCACTTGGTGGTGCATTACGGTGTATGTCGTGGCGCGAGCTGCTACGATATAACGACCAATGGCATGTGCGCCCAACGGCTGTGGCTTTGGGGTAAACACAGTTTCACATCACCTACTAATTTATAACAAGAGTTACCTCTTGTAATAAATAAAATAGGTTGGTCTCATGAGTGACATTGTCACAAAACTAGCAAGACGGTTCAAGTTTTGTTCTTATTAACGAGCACTACGCACTCTTGGCCTGATGTTACTGGTGCAGCCCGGTGCAGATGGTGTAGTTGATGTGACTGCAGCGGTCAGAGTGGGCACAAGGAGCTCGTGGACATGTGGTTGACGTCAGGTACATATATATTTGACGAAGTTCTATATTGTTTATCCATTATCAAAAAATATCTGGGACACACACTGTGCCATATATGTTTAAAAAAAAGAAGCATACCACAGTAGCAAAATAAAACATCCACTTACACATTCATACGAGTTTATTAGTTTTTACACATTGCCAGGGACTCTATTTCATTTAGAATTAGAGTTCTACAGAGGTAATCATTCATACATAACATCGTGTAATTTTTATTTTTCACGGACTGTTCAGTCAATTATTTTTCGGAGGGTTGGGGAGATATATTCCCAACTTGCTCAAGTATTTCAACTATTTGTTGTGCCTTTCCTCATTCACCCAGGATGTGGACACACTATACGACAAGACTGATCACTTTTCCAAATACTATATGCAAAATCTAACTCTGCAGAGTAAACATTTCACATAATTTTAACTTTGTTGCTTAAATATTAATTTGTAAAATAGTAACTTCTTGGTTTTAAATTATGTATTTTGTGATTTTAGAAATGAATACTTACTAATTGTTTTTATTTATTGTAGCCTACTGTTTTTATATGCTTGTTGTGCATTTCGTGACTGTCACGGTGGTATGTTTAAAACGCTGAAAAGTGGTTCTGTGTGGCATCTGATGTGACAAATTGTTCAATTTGTGTACATATTTAGCTAAACAGAACGAAAGATGTTGGCTTTATTCAGTTTAATAGTGTTGCAATGCTGTGTGAAGGATCTTTAGGCAGCTTCTAGTACAGTACTGTGAAAAACTGCAGTAAAATTACATTGAAAAAACATTGGCATNGCAGCTTCTAGTACAGTACTGTGAAAAACTGCAGTAAAATTACATTGAAAAAACATTAGCATTAAAGGTCACACATAGTACCATGATTAAGTCACAATTAAGAGTTGTAAAGAAGTGTCAGGTTACTGGCGACGTTTCCCCTGAACACACAAGGCGATGCTGGTAATAACACATGCTGGTGTTGACGTGCAAACATGTAATTTTAATATTTGATTTATTTATCTCGCACAGGTGGAGACGATACAAAAAAGTGGTTCATGGGCCTAAGCCCACGCGGCGGGCTACGCGAGAAAATGTGAGCATACATGCCATACATGTGCATTAAAAGTTGAAAATTCATGGTTCCCCAGGCAATACAAGTACTCGTGAGGGTGAGGTAGTGCCTCTAGACACAAAAACAAAAGGTTCAAAAAAGTTGGAAAACTCTTGTGCATTATGTGGTCGGCACAAATAGATAATGGTGTCTGGTCCACGACTATTCCTGCCGGCCTCTGCGAACCTCAAGTTACGTCTGAATGGCAGGTGGCTTGCAATGAAGTGCTGCAGTCGGTCATGCACCGAAACTAACCAGATACATAGATTACATTCANTGCAGTCGGTCATGCACCGAAACTAACCAGATACATAAATTACATTCTAATTAATGAAAAACATAATTTTGGCACTTTTTTAAAATTACACTTTGACACACAAATACCTTGCAGATATATTAAAAGTACAATACCAAAAGGAATTTCCTTTTGAAAATTAACTTTCACAAAAGCCGAGTGATTTTGTAGTGGGCGGAAGGAATTTCATGCCCTTGTTATATTTCAGTGATAGTTATTTTATTTCTCATATTGTGTCCTGCAAACCTATTCATCTTTTTTTCACAATATTTGACATACTGTGATGTGTTATGCTACTGACAAGTGCTGCATACAACCAGCATGTACGAAACCCGGCATTGTGACACCTGTACAACAGGACACCAGCCAAGGCACTGGCCAGGTATCCAGCCCCGCAGGTGCCACCTAGCCCAGTGGTGGGTAGGCCTGTGCTGTGTTGGGGATACCCAGTCCCCTACCCAGCAGCTCCTGCGACCCTGTTGCACATCTCACTACAGCAGCAGCACTAGTAGTGACGAGGTGTGCTCCTCGCAACCTCGCTGTTCCAAATGCCACTGCCTACTGCTGCCTGTATGGCCTGCAGAAGTCCCTCGCTTCCCCATGCACTGCACGGTCACTGGAGCAGCCACCCCAACTCTCTACTGCCACGTCTCCCCCACGACCAAAACCATATATGGCTTTAGTGAGAAAACTGGCCACTACCAACATCCTATGCCTGATTGCATGGCAGCTGGTCACCAGCTTGTAGTGTCCTCCCGCGGATGTGATGTGTGATGCATGCCATGCCTCTTTACCCTAAAGACTGTTCATTCTGCCATCACTGCACAGCTATAATGTGTACTCTACAGAGGTTGATGCCACACCCCGAACGGCAGATAGACAGCTCAGTGCAACCTTGCCACCATGTCATGGCAGCTGGCTGGCCTGCTCGACCACCACCAAGGTCAATTGGCTGTCTTGTTTTCACATCCCCAAGAGACAACTTCTGGCGCCGTGTGAGTCTGGGCTCGTCGATTTCATCATTTTATGACCCCTGGAAATATACATGTGCGGAAGTGAAAAAGCCGGAAGAGGGAAGAAGTGTTCCAGCAAATCCAACACCCCTCTTGTGCTGCCCACACATGCTGCACGTGTACCTCGTGTGTGTTGTATATATTTAATGAAGCCCAACAAGATTAGTGCATGTGAAGTGGGAGAGAGTGTGATTACATTTGCAATCAGGTACAATGGAAAGTGGTTTGATGTAAATCAACACATTTACAAACACCCCTTTTCTAATTGAACCTGGCATGTAACCTCATTACACAGGTGCCACCTCAAGAATATTTAGGGACGTAATTACTTAAATAATAAAATTAAGTATGTGTTTGTTTACCATATTTTTATAGTGGACTGAGAAATACAGCCAATACATAAGTAACGAATACAGTTTTATTTCCTTTTATTACCAACCTGAACAATTTTCCCATGGTAAATATGTGTTATTAATGCTATATTTAATGTTTGTGATATGTGCCATTTAATAAGGGCAATTTGACATGAACCCGAACTCATTGACATGTGAGCATTCATTGCACCATACACAACAAGTAAGACACATGACCAGTGAAGTAAAACTTCTGGATCATCAGCCACATCAGAAGTAATGTAATGGTTGCAGAGGACAGCACGCTCGTGACAAATGCCAATTTCGCAGCTGCAGATGCTATACCTGTGGCAAGATGAGTCACATTGCCAAGGTCTGCAAGTCAAAGTCAGCCCAAAATGCTGATAGAATTACATATGATGCCCAACTGCCAGAAGACATAGACACTTTACAACAATTCAATAAAGTCCAAGACCACCACACAGTGAAACAGTTAGTTAAAAATATGTTAATTTTGCACCTTGTAATATAGTTAGTGAGAAAACTTTATGAACCATAAAACTAACATTCTCCCATCAAAAGACAAATAGAGTTCGAAAACATTACAGGTAACTGTATCATCCCTTGTATAGGCAGTTTACCAGTCAATACCACATTTGGACAGACAACATGTAGACTCAGCCATTATGTTGTCTATGGTGATTTTGGTACTCTTTTTGGACGAGGATGGATAGTTGAGTATGTTCACGAGATAAATTTTGTGAAATTATTTTCTTCTCCAAAGGCAGTTCTCTCATTAACTACCGCTGTTCCATATCTGAACCCTGGCCAGAAAACTCAAATCAAGCAGTTGTTAGCCCACTATGAGGACGTTTTCAGCAAACTAACTGTACCACCTTCTACAGTGCACCTGAAGCAAGGAACAAAACCTACCTTCACTCTTGCTTGTAAGGTACTACTAGCACTACGCGAAGCCTATGCCAAAGAGATAGATGCAAAGATCGCATAAGGTTTCTATGAGAGGGTTGAACATTTGGAATGGGCCTCACCGATACATGTTGTAACCAAGAAAAATGGAAAATTTTGCATTACAGGCAACTACAAACCTACAAGAACTCACGCATGATCATAGACGCACACCCAATCCCAAAGTCCATCAACATATTCAACTGTATGAAAGGAGCTAATATTTTCTGTAATTTGGACAAGGAAAAAGAACCTGTGCTTGCGCACATCTGCCTGTCGATGTAGCATTTTGACATGTACAGACACTCAACACCCCTACACATGGATCTATTTGACAAAAATGTGTAGTATATGGTGCTGCAAATATACCTGCGATTTGGCAGCGCCGNGGTGCAAATATACCTGCGATTTTGCAGCGCCGTATGGAAGATGTCCTAAAAAAACATTCCCAATTAACTGAATTTCTATGAAAATGTGCTCGTTTATGCAGATAGTTTTGAAAATCTTATTTTAACTCTATAAACCACATTGAAGAGAATAAGGTCTCAAGGTCTGTGACTCAACCTGCAAAATGTATCTTTGCTTCTACTTCTGTAGAGTTCCTAGGACACATGATAGATGCCCAAGGCTTGCACAGATCAGAAAAACTCACAGAAGCAATATGATAAGTGCCAAAACCCTCAACACCTGAAGACATAGTAATTTTTGGGTAAAGTGACTTATTATAGTTCATTTATTCCAAATTTATCAACTTGGAATCGAGTGCTTCGAAATATGCTGCACACAGAAACTTCAAATTAACACCAGATGCAGGAGCAGCATATTGACATCCAGAATGCTTTAATGTCTCCACAGGTACTGATGCCATGTGATCCAACACTCGCTTTACTTCTATCAATGGATGCAAGAAAGACAGGTTTAATTGCTGTCCTATCACATCGACTGTCAAATATACAGGAACGCCCGATCGCTTATGGCAGCCGCACCATGAGTGATACTGAGCAATGTTATCCACAAATCGACAAAGTAGTTCTAGCCATAGTGTGGATTGTTAAGAAGTTCTTCCATTATTACGCTTGTCACTTTACGCTTATCACAGATCATAAGTTTTTTACACAAATTTTACATCCAGAGAAATCACTTCCAGTGCTCCACATTAGTCAAGAGGCAAATTATACAAACTTACTAACCAACTTTGAGTACGACACTTGATTAAAATTAACTAAATCAAATGTGAATGCTGATTACTGCTCCTGCGCACCACTAGCAACAACTGTTAATACTGTCCACAATTTTAGATAATTGATAAGGAGAAGTATTAGAGTATGATGAATTCAACCACTTCGTCCTCTGCCAGATTAAACATCTACCAGTTCTAGCAGAGATCATTGCTCGATAAACGTGAAAAGATATTCACTTAGGCAAGATAGTTCAATTGTTTGAGTCAGGACGAAGTCTCGNACTATTTGCTCTTTTGACCACCAAATGGTTGTACCACCCACACTGCAACAAGCGATCCTCAACGACCTACACACAGCACATGTAGGTATTGGGAAGATGAAAGGCATAGCTCGATATTGTGTTTACTGGCCAGGTATTGATGTAGACATCGAGCACATCAACTATTATTGTAGTGAGTGTGCCAAACACTCCCATGCTCCGTCCAAATTTCGCTATTATTACTGGGAGTATCGCAAGGAATCATGGGAACGCATACACATTGACTATGCAGGTCCTGTAGTTTGCAAGTTACTGCTAATCATACACGATGCATACAAAGAATGTCATGAGGTTAAAACCACTAGATACATGACCACTTCCTCAACAATTGCAATCCTGAATGAACGGTTTGCTACTTATGGTGTTCCTGTCACCATAGTATCTGATAATGCTACACATTTCACTTCTGCAGAGTTCAAGATGTTTCTACAAGTCACTGGTGTTAAATACCATATACTTATAACTCCATACCATCCCTCAACTAATGGACAAGCTGAATGGTATGTACAGACAGTTAAGTGAGATCTCAGCGCAATGTCTACAACATCAGATACAATACAGCAGAACCTGAACGAGTTTCTACAGCAATATCGGAAGGCAACACATGCTACTACCGGACATCCACCTGTACAGGTGTTCTTGGGACAAAATATACGTTCACATCTCGTCTCGATCTTGTCCGGCCCAAAGATATGTACACTAAAATTACAGAGAAACAACAAGCTAAAATAAAAAATACATTTCTCAGATTAGAACCTATTCAACCTGTGCCTTCCAGGACACATGGAATACAGGAACAATTTTAAAATGCCTTGGAGACCTTCACTATGAGATTGGCTACTTTGGAAAATGCTTCAAATGACATGTTGATCATATCAGAGCTCACTGAGCAGAGGAATCCTCCCACTAACCTGCTCTCTGTTCAACGAAATGTTCAGAACAATGTATCTGAGACCACCACGAAGAATACATATCTACCCTTGTTCGAATGCCACAGAGAGTTCATCATCTGAAGCACCTAACAATACACTCTAGCCAAATACATGTTCTATAACGACACCGAATACTACTGCTTCCACAAGACTAGAACGAAAGCATGATCAGTAAACCGACTCTGGGAAACTTAAGACTATTCTGCATCGATCACGCAGATGCCTTCCACCAAAGTTATAATCACCAAATTAAATGTATTGTTCATATGTCCCTACATTTATAATTTTTTTTATCTCCCTAAAGAGGGGAGGAAATGTTATGCATGAAAAGACAAAGAAAACTAACCCAAGAAAATTAATTTTATGTTTGTATCTATGATAAATAAACAAAATTAGACCTGTAAAATAATTACAGATAATAAATCAGCAAATCAATGTATTTAACATATTTTGCATTAATTTTGTAAACCAATTACCTGTGAAGATATAACATAATTTACAAAAGTTATTGTAAAATATATCCCCGAATAATTTAGCAACAACAGTAAAAAGACTTGCAGTACAAAATTGAATTGCAGAAAGTTAGTATGTCATAGTGAAAAACTGGGGTCAATTTCTCATTCAGTTTATCAAAAACATGTTAGGACAACATACAATTTTTAAAAATGTTTTTAGTGACCCAAATTTTGCAGGCCTGTGTCATCAAGCTGCTTGTAACATGTAACTTTCTAAATTATCCAGATATTCAAGTGTTCCATCTTAAATATTTTCTCAATTATTATGTGTTAAAATAGTACTTAGTACTTCAGGTCCAACTTCACAGATTTATACTATCCTTAAAATTGACTTTATATCATTGATATAGGGATGGGTCGGTTCGGTTCCAATTTATACAGGTTCTTGAGGTTTGACTCGGAACTGGTTTTAGGTTAACAACTACTACTCTGTTCGCGTTTCTAAAAAGCAATAAATTTACTGCAAAACTCGGTCCTTACATAAACAACTACCTCCTTTATAGCGCTCTCTTTTTCCCAAAAATAAAGGAAACAAATTCTGGGGTGTGTGCCATACATAAAAAAAAAATTAAGGAGTGGTAGTCGTAAACTGTCCTCTCCCTTCTCTGTCTTTATCACTCAGTCCGCCCCTGTAAGCAACACTGCTAGCTGATCAATCGATACATTTCTCCACGCCTTATTTGTTTCTGTGTAAGGCAGAGAATAGCTTATCCAAGGGGGCTGGAGAAGGGAAGAAGCTATGTTTTTTTTAGAGGTGTGGCATTCCATCACTGCAAAAAAAACCCAGCAGGTCACTACATAAAAGAAGCAAAAAAAAAAAGGAAGCAGGCAGGTAAAAGAAGCAAAAAGAAAAAGGAAGCAGGTCGCCCACTGGAGTTGTTGACATTCTTTTAATGACCATAGGTT
>NQII01006457.1:80307-122099 GCA_002778355.1 Clitarchus hookeri | reverse complement strand
TGTCAACTTGTAAAAATGTTATTTTCAAATTTTTTCGCAAATTATTTCCTTATGGATGTAGGCCTATTTAATAGCCCAACGAAAACACACGCATTTATCATCCACATTTCCTATTTTACTTGGAAGTTTCTTTAAAAGAAAAAAAAAACATTTCTTAAGTGTTTTTTTTTCTAATACCTAAATTTTTTTATGATTACTGTCATTATTAGTAGCAAATCAATGGTTCATTTTAACTTTCACAATGCCAGCAGTTTAGTTATTTATACGAAATGAAACATATAATATGTATCTGTCGTAATGCAACACGAACCACGATGCCTTATTATAGATATACACTGCAGGGAACGTTTGGTGCGTGTTGGCTAAAACTACGTTACTGAAATAACTATCTGGTTAACATGGTACAAAATTTTATTTTATAAACTATAGCCTACGGTGATACAAATATTAACTTCTTTTTTGCGCGTAGTTTTTTAGTTTGTCAATAATAAAATAAGTTTCCACCCAGGAAACAATTATTTTTTTTAGCCTGAATACACCACTTTACTACCAACATATTTTTATTAAATATTCTATGTGCCTTAACGTCAGCACAGAACATGAAACATTATTTTGCAAAAAAATCGCATAACGCCACGTGAAATAGTTTTCGACAAACGGCGTGTTATATATTTTGCAATTTCTGAATAGTGCGGGCGGCAGAGCTCGGCTGTAGTTTAGCCCTCCGCGCTACGTCACACGCGCAAGCCAATGTGAGCGCATGAGCCGGGAGTGGCCTACATAACATATATATAGTCGGTTCATGACTGCAAGAGACTTTCTTGAAGCCCTGCTAAAGATCTACTTTCCAGCCCATTTCGTATCCTTCCGCCAAAGGGTAAACAAACATTGCCATGTGGCTGTCACATGGCAATGTTTACATGCAATGTTTACATTCCACTGTGTGTGTGTACATGTGTTCGTACATGCACGTACCCATCATAAAAGTAATGTATATATTATTAATGGATATTCCACAAGCGTAAAGTTTTTAATCTTGATAAATTCACACAAAAGAACATGTGATGCAAGCGAAAAACATTGCATTACATAAACCCAAAATGTGAGTATTAAAAATTAGATGTTTCGTGTGTGTGCCTGTGTGTGTGTGTGTGTGTCTCTCTCTCTCTCTCTCTCTCTCTCTCTCTCTCTCTCTCTCTCTCTCTCTCTCTCTCCTCTCTGTGTGTGTATAGGTTTGATTTTGACTGGGGGATTGGGTGGGGGAGAAAAACTTTCACTTTGATTACATATTATAGACACAATACTTTGCAATGAAATGTGTCAACATTCAAGGAGTCCATCCAACAACATTAACATGGCAACGCCAATCTCTCATAAGCCCCCGGATGGCCGTGCTGTAGAGAATTTGTGCGATTCTTGTTTAACCTAATATTTCATTTATCGGTTTTTTTATACTAATATCAGCTCTTTATTATTTGATTTTTCATAACGTATGACTTTAATTTGTGCTAACCTTCTCGTACAGATTCCTTTTGCTTTTGAAATCTGTATAAGAGATTACTCATAGTGCGTTCTAACGTGTTTAATATTTTTCAAATTTATTTCAGGTTTGCTTAAAATTTTATTTACTGTATTTTACGTTGTATGTTGCGGTAGTTTTTGTGTGCAGTCATGAGTTCTAGCAAGGTGAATAAAAGAGAAGTCACCAACGCCAACAGGACATCATTAACCTCACCGAATCGTTGTATTCACTAATTAGCTGAGGGGAAATGAAACCCTGCAACGTCGCGGAAAGAGCGGCAGAAATGTTGAAACTCTCCAGATCTACAGTGCTAAGGTATGTTAAAATATCTGTAGTATTAACCATTGCGTTTGCAAGTTGTGTGTGTTAAGATCAATTACGTTGGCCCACGAAATGTGTTTACAAGAACATAAAGAAAATTTGTTAATAACTTGATAACGTCGTCGAACGTTGTCTACGTGTATTTTTAACGTTTTATTTTGGTAATTATTAAGTTTATAGGGTTTCCTGTAAAAATAAAAATAATTCATTGAAAATCTTATATTTCCACTCTGCTAATGATGCAGAACACGAATATACGAGGGGCATTAACGTCCGACTAATTTCGTAATATGTGCCCACCTAACCTAACAGAACCTAACCCCACGATGAGTGAATCACTATTTTACATTTTTTAACTAACCTAGGATTGTAGGGTTATATAGTAACCAATACCTGCCACCTATTAAACTAACCTAAACTAACACACGGCAGAGCATATCACATTGTCACACATCATTTGTAAACAAACCCTTGTATGTTTTTGGTATCAGTAACTGTAGTTGACCCAGTAACTGAATTATGGTCCTTTTTAAATTATGCAAATTAGGTTGGCTATGTAGCACTGAAAGTGAAAAATATGACACTGATAATTTACAATAACTAAAAGACAATGGCTGTAGAACAGTGGTGTTGGGGAAATGCATTAATACACAATTGTTTTCTTAAAAGATTATGACTGCGATTTCATCGATTACGATGTCCTCTCATGTTTAGTGAAGTGATACAGATATGTTTAATAGTAGGGGAAGTTCCAGTTATATCGACTGTAATCTATTTAGTGACGTATAACAATGGCAATTAATGCCGCAATGTAACTTATAAATACAAAACAAGCTCCTTCTTCAGAATCTTAAAATGCACCATCTCTCCATAACCTATATAAAATTAATTGACTATAACAAACTCACTATAGAGGCAATTTTCCTTACCATTGTCAGTTGTCTTTATAATAAATTTCCACTGTATATATTGGGTTGTTTATGAAGAATCCCTCGCAGGGGTACACAAATTCCAACACAAAGTAGTTTTTATTTTTAATTACACATTGTAATACCACCTTTTGGTTAGGTGATTCATACACTCACATTTGAGTCTATATAACCCTACAATCCTAGGTTAGTGTAAAACCCAACAATCCTAGGTTAGTTTAAAAATGTAAAATAGTGATTCACCCATCGTGGGGATAGGTTCTGTTAGGTTAGGTGGGCACATGTTACGAAATTAGTCGGACGTTAATGCCCGTCGTATATTCGTGTTCTGCATCATTAGTGGAGTGGAAATATACCATTTTCCGTGAAATTATTGTTATTTTTTTTACAGAAAAGCCCCCTAAACTTAATAATTACCCAAATAAAACGTTAAAAAGACACGTAGACAACGTTCGACGATGTTATCAAGTTATTAACAAATTTTCTTTATGTTCTTGTAAACACATTTCGTAGGCCAACATAATTGACCTTAGCACACACAACTTGCAAACGCAATGGTTAATACTACATATATTTTAACATACCTTAGAACTGTGGATCTGAAGCGTTTCAACATTTCTGCCGCTCTTTCCGCGACGTTGCAGGGTTTCATTTCCCCTCGCCTAATTAGGGAATACAACGATTCGGTGAGGTTAATGATGTCCTGTTGGCGTTGGTGACTTATCTTTTATTCACCTTGCTAGAACTCATGACTGCACACAAAAACTACCGCAACATATAACGTAAAATACAATAAATAAAATTTTAAGCAAACCTGAAATAAATTTAAAAAATATTAAACACGTGAGAACGCACTACGAGTAATCTCTTATACAGGTATCAGAAACGAAAGAAATCGGCACAACGAGAAATAATAAAGAGAGGATATTAGTAAAAAAAAAAATAAACCAGTAAATGAATTATTATTGGTTAAACAAGATAATCGCACCATTTCTCTGGCACGTGTGTCGACCACATCTCGCCAACAACACACGGAACGAAGGTTTGTAAACAAATGGCCGCTCTACTTTCACCTTGAGCGTGATCTTGTGAGTATGCAAGAAACATTGAAATCAAAGTACGTTAGCATCACGTCATTAATAATTGGCATAATAAGATACAAGTCTTTTCGAAACCCATTTGTAAGCGATAAATGAACAATTACGTTAAAACTTTAGAACTATTTCCTCTCTTTGTGCTGGCAACCTAACGGCATAACTGTATCCGCGCTCGCCACTGTTTGTAATGTTATATGCATGTAGCTAACGGCTAGGGTGTTTTTTCAAAGGTTGATTTTCAAAAGTTTCTTCCAGTCGTGAACCGACTATAGTCGGTTCGCGGTTTCTTCACACTTTTTGAATCAAACCTTGGAAAATCGCCCCATGTATGACGTGTTTAGTTATTTCCTAAGTATGCCGTGTAACGTAAGCGTTTTATACCTTTGTTAACATGAAAGTATCTTATTAGTCATTAAATTGAAGTTTTATCTGTATTTTATTTATAAATTTTCACATTTAATTTATAATAAATATGAATAAAAACAGTGAGAAAACATGTGTGTTGGTAGTGCTCAGTAAAACATAGTTCTTATGCAAAATGTTATTACAAATGAGTGCGCACGAATTCGGTGCGTTGTCCTTTGGTGTAATTTTCTAGACTTAGTTAAGCTTAGTTTGCTCGAGGCGGAGAAATATCCTGGAAGTAGAACTTTAGCAGGACGTCAGAAAAGTGTGAAGTAACCGTGAATGTATTATAGTAACCTTGCAGTACACGTGTGACTACGGAGCAGTGCACACTTGCGTTGATACGTCGCGCAGTAGTGTAGAGGACGAAAATATCGGCGTGGAAAACTTCATTTACGAAGTGCAAAAGCACCTTGTGCTTTGGCACTTCAGCAATAAGATATACAAAGACAGAGTGGAAGAAAAAAAAAATCAACGCATGGCTGCAAATCGGTGAAATTTTATTTGATAACTTCAGTACCAAGACTGAGAAGGAGGAAGCTGAATGCGGTATGTATATACACTGTCCACTAACAGAATTAATTTATTGTAATATACTGATATATCTCCATAGATAATAAAATGTCGTTGTTGTGGTAAATTGTTACCCTGTATCAGCAAAACCATGATGTGCAGACGTATTATAAATGCACAGTAGTGCAAATAATATCCATTCTTCCAACATGTGATGTTATTACATGCAATGTAGGTACGCGTTGTACTGTTACATATAGTTATTTATGCATGACATTATACTAGCATTCATATTCTCGCATCTTGCCACGGAACTGTACCCACATTGGAAACTTAACTATTCCGCCCATATATTTCTGTTGTGATTAACGAGAATGGCCGAAAGGAGAAAGCAAATAGGGCCTCAAAAGTGGTCACTTTATCGTGAACAGCCTATACCAATGTCGCACATGGCTAATATCGCAATATGCGATTTATTGATCCTCGCTTTTAGACCGTACTTATCGCGGTTGCGACATTTCAGAGATATGTTTTCGTGATCGATGTATCGGCATATCGCACAGTTGTACTCGTAGGTAACGCTGCGTCGTGTGGCCGGGCCTGGGTTCGTCGCCCGCCGCCTGAGGAGAACTGGTTCAGCGGGGGGAAATGTCAGTGTCCTGACTTTCTCCTCGGCGCGGCCGGCCTGCCCCGATAGGCATCGCTGCGTCGTGACCGGGCCAAACAGGGGGGGCACGGCTCGCCGTTAACCATCGCCGTCGATTAATGGACGTGTTCAGTACGTGCGATATTCTCCTTGCAAAGCGTCAAGATAAAAGAGTGATTTCGGTATCAATTACGTTTCTTTTACATATGTCTCAACAGATTGCGATGGCGTATCTCCGAAATAATGATAGTTCCAAATATCACTTGACTCCAATTCAAGAACCATCCAAGGAACATAAAAAGTTACTAATAGACAGGTAATGCAACTGTTAGTGTGAGTGAGCGCGTGCGTGCAGAGATTTGGGAGTCCCTAACAGCAAGGTCTTGAAAGCCGGTGAGGATGAAGTGAGGTGAATGTGGAACAGCGCTGGAATGACGGGGGGGCGGGGGAAGCGGGAGATCCCCGAGAAAACCCGTCGACCAGCGGCATCGTCCGGCACAATTCCCACGGGCGAAAATCCGGGAATAGAACCCGGTTCACTTAGGTGCCAGGCGAGTAGTCTAACCACTATACCACCACAGCCCCCAATAGGGTGGAACAAGTAGAAACATTTGGGGTTAACTTTATGCCAATTCAGGGGAACTTTGCATTACACATTTTAATTTAAAATTAAGTCTCTACCACCATTACCTTTATGTTTAACTGTATAGTTAACAGTGTTATTTATAAATAACATAATAAAGTGCACAGAATCTTCGGGCCTTCGTTTGAACTCATATTAGGCAAGTGGTTCAAAGTTGCCCACACTGGAGTAAAGTCACCACAAATCACTGCCATATGCTTGTGTGCTCCTTCCTCTTGTTGACAGTGGTAACGAGCTTTTATATGTCTGTCGGGCAAAGTGAAGTTACAATGACACCACGAACAAGGGATTCTGGACACTTTAGATTTACTGAGGATTTGGTTAGCTTGGAAGAACCCATTCTTTTTAAGAATAAAAAAGGGCGCTTGGATTCTGAAAGGGAACATGTCACCTGTGTCTGATCCTGTAGTCACGTGAACCGATGCAGTTAATATGTGGAAACTGCCGTCCGCAGTTCGTAAGTACCTAAGTTATATCCGTAATCATTATACTTATATATGAAACTTCATCGCAAGAAATGATTGCCGAGACAACATAGATACAGACTGTTAAAGTTATTTCCTGTAGCAGTTGAATTATTCACGCCTGTTAAACGTATTTCTTAAAATACAGTAAAAATTGCAACACGTAAGGCTACTTGTGTTTTAACATTTTAACAAGATGAGAAACAGAAGGTATGTATGTTGGTATTGCAGATATACAATGTATATTTGTCACCATGCAACCAGTGTAAGTCAGTGGAATATACATATCTGTAGAAGGGAGGAGGAGAGAACACAGAAAAAAAAAACAGAGATTTATATCCTATGAAGGCTTTTTAGAGTGGATGCTGCTAGAGTTATACATTTATGAAAGTGTTCTGTTATCATGAAGTTTTCAGCTACTCATTTCGCCAAATCTAGGCTCGGGCACCCTAAAAATTCGGCAAAAAAAGCTCCAGGAATGGAACAGAATCCCCCTTCCCCCGCACAAAACTCATATCAGACACGTTGCCAACCCATCAACTCTGCAGTACCCAGAATCAGGGCCCAGGAGGAGAAGAAAGGAATCAACCCGAAAACCCTCATCAGATGGCATTTACATAACCTCTTAACAGTTGCTAACAACTAACTGCACCTCTGTAAGCCATTATATCTACATATATCCTATCAGTTAGAACAATAGAAATGAATTAACTGGGATAACCCACAACCCTAACATTGTGGCAAGGAAGTGAAGGTTGTAAAACTGCGGAGGTCAATGTGACATCAGCTATTGATACCTGCCTCGGATACACAGTAGACTGAAGTTGGTCTCTGCTGTAAAAATATTCTCTGAAAGTTTTTAAAATAAAGACACTGGTACCTCACAACAGAACTAACGAGACAACAGTTCAGCTCGCACAGCGCATAATCCAATGGCCTTCCTCGAACTAATAGTACTGTCTCTCAAAATCCAGATCGAATTCGTTAACAATTATAACTGCAGATTTAAGGGAAGCAGTGGCCCGGGTCCCTGTTTGTAATCGCAATAATATACGCTGGACTTCGAAAGACCCTCAGAATTTATCAGGACATGGAAAACCATCACTAGCATTTGTAGGTAAACTGTAGCACCGGGTCCAAAACAAACAAGTCCCACGAATATTCCACCACTGTCCCAAGGGAATGCCACTATATGTAGCTCTTGAAAATGTTAGTCTGTCTCGGATCCGATAATTNTATTCCACCACTGTCCCAAGGGAATGCCACTATATGTAGCTCTTGAAAATGTTAGTCTGTCTCGGATCCGATAATTACTGACCCATAAACAAGGCACACAATTGGGAAATACTCCAGCCAGTGCACGACCCGACGTATCCATCCTTGTCACATTAGCAGACGAGATGTTTTTGTTTGCATGGACCTACCACATGCACGAGTTCTGGACTTCATATCAGGCGATCCCACGTATCTTCCAATATGCCACATTCAGCCTGCTCCCCGTTTTGTCGTCGTCAAGAACCTTTTTTTGCACTGTTAATGTTCCAATATGTTGATTCATGTGTATGTGCCTAGGTTTTACGTGTGCTTGACACATTCAGACATTGCAGAAAGGTGGCACACCAGNCGTTGATTCATGTGTATGTGCCTAGGTTTTACGTGTGCTTGACACATTCAGACATTGCAGAAAGGTGGCACACCAGGAATTATAAACATCTAGGAGCTGCCATGAGATGGCTGTGAAGTTTCCTGCTTGGGAGTATTCTGCTGAAAAACCTATGCGATTCTCTTATTATAAGTGTAACACATCTGTTTTGCTGAGGTGCTGCCTCAGAGTCATCGAGCAAGGCTGTGGAGATAAACTGCCGAATGGAACATGCGTGGTGATGCATGTTGTCCTGAACACTGCCGAATGGAATAAACTGCTCAAATACTGGGCAGATTGAGAGAGTAAGTGTGAAACCTCTCTTGTGTGTACCTGGAGCTTGAACTACGTTGCAGTGTGTTTGAAATACATGTTTTTCCACGAAATTACTTTACGCACGTCGTATGTACTGATCTACGAAAAGAAAATACAATTGGGACGAGGTATGAAGACTGCATTCAAGACAGCAACATAGCTAAAAACTGCAGTTTGTCACTGCCTAATCGCAGAATGTAGTGATTAGAAAAACCCAAAATAGTATAGGGACATGTACTGAACTTTGCTACAGTCTTTGCACTAATAAAATTATTGGGTCACTGCATACACAGTCGAATCACATTATTATCACCACCTGCTGGTATCCAGAGTAACTGCCCTTCGCAGCACGGACAGCAGTTAGACGAGCTGGCAGTGACTCAGTCAGGTGCTGATGGGTCTCCACGTGTATCTGNTGCCCTTCGCAGCACGGACAGCAGTTAGACGAGCTGGCAGTGACTCAGTCAGGTGCTGATGGGTCTCCACGTGTATCTGGAGCCATGCTGTCTGCAGTGCGTCCCACAAATGTTGAAGGGCGCGTGGGCGGAGGAGACAGACGGCGAACACGACGATTGAGGTGGTCCCACAGATGTTCAATTGGGTTGAGATCGGGGCTGTTTGGGGGCCAGGGAAGAACTTTGAAGTCTTGATAGTGCTCTTCCAGCCACGTGTGGACACTTCTAGCTGTGTGGCAAGGAGCATTATCGTGCTGGAAGATCCCACCCTCCCGAGGAATGACAATCATAATTTACGGGTGGACGTGATCGCCGATGATGGATTCATAACCAAATCGATCAAGAGTGCCTTCCGCATGGATGATGAGATTTAGAGAATACCACGCGCATTCCCCAGACCATAGCATTTCTCCCGCCGCCTTGTATTCGTCCAGCAATGGATGCAAGGTGTCGGTTCTCCTACGTTTCTCTCTGGACACGCTGACGTCTATCCGTTCTATGCAGCTGAAAACGTAACTCATCGGAGAAGGCTATCCGTCGCCAATCAGCAGCGGTCCAGTCGCCATACTGTTTAGAAAATTCGAGTCGTTTTCGTTGATGCACCTGTGTTAGCATGGGTGCAGTCTCAGTCTACTTCGGAGCCCCATTTGCAAAAGGGTTCGCTGAACTGTTGCGGTAGACACGTGTATGGATGCCCCCTGTTTCATTTGGATTGTGAACTGTTCCACTGTAGTCTGTTGGTTGACCTTCATGCACCGTCATAATCGACGTTCACGGTGGAGCTCCGCAGTTTCCACGGCGGTTATTCCCAGTGGTGCCAATCGTCCACTCACGAAACACCTTTGCCACGGAGGCACGTGAACAGTTAACAAACGTGGCTGTTTCCAAAATGCTGCTCTTTGGCCATAGAGCCGATGATCATCCCTTTTTGCAACTCGGTTAAATCGTTTCCCTTAGCCATGGCAGCAGGAAGCGCACTGTATACAGCAAGCCTGTCGGTCGCATTATATACCTGCTTCACCAGCTCACGTCACAGGCCATATGTCATGGGCTACGCGCTGCAGATGGCGCTTCTAGCAGGTGGTCATAATAACGCGATTCGACTGTGTAGAATTCCATAGTTCCAGGGGCACGACGGGAACACCGCACGTCATTTCATAACTCTGCGTGTAGATGCGCCGGATTTATATGTTTGCGGGTTGATGTCGCCCTTATAGCTCCCTCGTTTTTTGCCCCAAGTGGTAAAAACAACTCCAGGTACGTCTAGGACTCTAATAACTCGCACTATGAGTGTTAGACCAGTGTAGGTCCCAAGAGTATGCCACAAAATTAGAGGTTGACTCTTTGATAGTGAGATGCTCTTTTTTTTTTTATAATGGTGAACGGGTAGTCAGTCTCGAAGAAATAGTCTTCTTCGCAGCTGCCAAGGGTAGTTAATCTCTTCTAGTCATATGAAATGTACGAGGTGGCAGCGTCACTCGGTAGAGGCAGGTTGACGCTGCATTGGGCGTACAGGAGTTGGCATCTGGTGCGTATGCATGGATCACCTCTGGCGCTCCCGTGCTTCTAAGTTTCAGACACGTACAACACCTGCTGGAAGACTGCACTGCACATTCAAGGGCGCCGCCTGGCTATACCTAGTCCCTACAGTCAGTAATGTTAACAATTCCCTCCTAGCCTCCAGGCCCTCCGGGATTTCTTTTTCTCTAGCTTGTATTAATTTGATTCGTATCCNTGCACTGCACATTCAAGGGCGCCGCCTGGCTATACCTAGTCCCTACAGTCAGTAATGTTAACAATTCCCTCCTAGCCTCCAGGCCCTCCGGGATTTCTTTTTCTCTAGCTTGTATTAATTTGATTCTACTTTCGTATAAATACAATTTCTATAGTATACAATAATTGAATCTTCACCGCCAAGGTCACGTGTTATAAAAGTTTCTGAATATATGAAGACATAACATTCAACATTTTAAAATCTGTTAAAATAATATGCGTTAAGTAAATGAATTAAATAAAGACAAAACAATAAACATTTTAAAATCTTTTAAAATTGATTTTAATTAAAATTGGCTTGGGAATCTCCACGGGAGGGAGCAGTGACAATTGGCCTGGTATACCCAGTATCCGCGGGGAGGCTGTCACTCAGATCCATTCTCCCTCCCGTTTAAAATATCCATAAAATCCATTAATACAAATACAGAGGTTTTCACCAATCATAAAACATTAAAACACCCACAAATTTCCATAACAATAAAAAGTTATCTCTCTCTATCAAATTGCATATACCCACACACAGTCCAAATATTATTAAAATTATTAAAATATTAAAAATAATTAAAATATACCAGCATTTGTTAAGATCCAATGCTGTTGAAATCCAATATGCGAGGCCTTATATCTTATCTATTCAATGCCCAATCCTCAAAACAAGGTTTTCGCTGTTCTGCTCCAGCCTTACCAGCAAGCGTGGCGCTGCGAGGGCCCTTGCCTAGTTTCCTAGGCGCCCCACTGGCCTCGCCTGACGCCCAGCTAGCGTGGCGCTGCCAGGGCCCTTGCCTAGTTTCCTAGGCGCCCCACTGGCCTCGCCTGACGCCCAGCTAGCGTGGCGCTGCCAGGGCCCTTGCCTAGTTTCCTAGGCGCCCCACTGGCCTCGCCTGACGCCCAGCTAGCGTGGCGCTGCCAGGGCCCTTGCCTAGTTTCCTATGAGCCCCACTGGCCTCGCCTGACGCCCAGCTAGCGTGGCGCTGCCAGGGCCCTTGCCTAGTTTCCTAGGCGCCCCACTGGCCTCGCCTGACGCCCAGCTAGCGTGGCGCTGCCAGGGCCCTTGCCTAGTTTCCTATGAGCCCCACTGGCCTCGCCTGACGCCCAGCTAGCGTGGCGCTGCCAGGGCCCTTGCCTAGTTTCCTAGGCGCCCCACTGGCCTCGCCTGACGCCCAGCTAGCGTGGCGCTGCCAGGGCCCTTGCCTAGTTTCCTATGAGCCCCACTGGCCTCGCCTGACGCCCAGCTAGCGTGGCGCTGCCAGGGCCCTTGCCTAGTTTCCGCATCGCCGCTGGGTGCAAGGCACCGAACTGGCGTGTAGCCCGTCCACCGAACAGTTTTTTATATTGGACTTTAAGCGGTTACCTTGAAATTTAATTGGAAAGTCTGTAGCAAAGTTCAATTCAGTATTACATCTAAGTTTTGCTTGTACCCGATTAGTGTCTTTTGAGATACAGAAGTTCAAAAAGGCCATTTTTAGCCATGTTGGAGAGCTTAGAAATAATATTTATAGTGTGCGTAACGTCTTGAAAGTGACATTCCGTACTCGTCTGAAGTGTGCTTTCCTTTCGTAAATTAGCACATTGAGCACACGTGCAATATTGTCGTAAAAACAACCGTATCTCCCAACACTGCAACACATTTCAAGCGCCTGGCAGGAGGTCACGAGCAGGCTTTGTTACAGCTAGGGCATTCTCATTAAAAACTACCTGCAAAAAGAGATTTAAAGGCGGTCACCTACCTGTAGTTATTTTCGCATCTCCACAGCGCGGGATCGGGCCAGCGGGACTATTCAAGCCACGATGGGCCTCCGAGCTGACAGTCAAGAGTTTGGAGCATCGTACGGCCGTAAGGGCCACGTTTGCGAAGGCAGTGAAGACGACGAGCCAGCAGAGCGTCGAGTAGCGGCGAGAGTAACTAGTGGGAGTGAACTCTGCAGACTGCGAGCATCGGCACAGTGAAGGTGGGACTACTGAACTGGATGCACGAGTGACAGACATTTGAAATAGTTGCAATATACAGATAATGAGTGTGGATTAAGACACTGTAACCAATATATATACAGTGATAAGTACTTTAATGAGAATTGAGATAGACATTAAATATTGCACTCGCTGAGAATAACAAATGTAATAGTGGAGATAGGCACTTTTATGTTGTGAATAATAGCTTTGTGAATATTTATAGTGTTATAAACAAATTAAAAATCAAATTGTATTTTATTTTATTAAGACCCTGCAATTAAGTAAACGTAAGACGGTGTCAGCGGGTAAGCATTACATTTGAAGGAGGTAGGATACGAAAATACTATTCGAGAGCATAAAAATGTTTCGGCCAACTGGAGTGAAGTGGTATGGAAGTCAATCGCCTCCATGTAAAATAATTTTTTTTTTATCAAGCTTCGTTAATTTTATCGTTGGTAATCCAACGGCTCCGGGTAAAACGATTTAGTTAGTAGGGCCTACCTTTGCTGTATCATTGAAGTACTGGGGCAGCGGTGGCGTAGTGGCCAGGGCTTTCGCCTCCCACCACGGCGATCCGGGTTCGATCCCCGGCGGGTTCACTCCCGGATTTTCGCATGTGGGAATCGTGCTGGACGATGCCGCTTTCCGGTGGGTTTTCTCGGGGTACTCCCGTTTCCCCCGCCCTTGCATTCCAGCGCCGCTCCATTCTAGGGTCTCATTTCTGTCATGCCCGGGGATGACGGTCACCTACGGGTCCCAGCTGGAAAGACCGTCACTCGGAGGGTGTTGCCTTGCCCTGGGTGCACTCCCCACACGCCATTATTATTATTATTGAAGTACTTTACAATGGAAATGTATGAATTGTCGCAATTGTGGCGGGATCTTGACAAACTTACAAAACCCTGTTTGAAGTAACGTTCTGCACAAGAGAAAGCACCTTACGACGACCGCGTGGGTGCGCGTTACAAAACGCAGGGCCGTTTCGCTCTCTACCTCACGCAGAACAGACTCCGGCCACGTGCGTTCTGGAATTTAATTACCGCGGGGTTACAAGTGTTGCGTACTTGTTAGTGAATTTTACTAGAGATATCCGTGGAAGTTGAGCGAGCGAGGGTTGGGAAAGTGTGACGGGAGGGGAAAGCCACGCGATGCCGTCACGAGTAGAGGAATTCACAAGAGTGGAGGATGTTGACGGCGAGTCTGCAAGCCGGGCGTGCTCGGAAACACGTGCGCGGCACCGCAGGGCAGGTGAGTGCACACGAGACGAAGTGGCGTGGAGCCGCGGTGACTGAGCGAAGAAGCTGCTCGCCTCCCGCAAAGGCGAACCGGGTTCGATCCCTGGCCGGGTCTCTCCCGCATTTTCATTCCGGCGCTGCTCCATTCTCACCTCAAGCACCCTCATCGGCTCTCAAGACCTCGCTGTTAAGAGCAGCCCAAATCTCCTTTTGTTTTTTTTTTTTTTCACCCGCTCACGAAATGGCGTGGCGGTGACCTTGATGTGGATGTACGCATTCGCTGATTGGCCACACGCCAGTTTCCGGGAATAGTCGTGTCTGAATGGCTATTGCGTGAAGCAAAATGTTCCCAATTTGGGAGTGGAGGGGAGGGGGGTGTAGTGGTCAAACTACTTTCCTCCCACCTAAACGAACCGGGTTCGATTCACGGCGGAGACACTCCCGGCTTTTCGCACGTGGGAATCGTGACGGACAATGCCGTCGGTCGGCGGGTTTTCTCGGGGATCTCCCGTTTCCCTCGCTCTTCCATTCAGGCGCTGCTCCATAGTCACCTCGTTTCACCCTCATCGGCTCTCAAGACCTCTATGCAAAGAAGTCTCCACTCTCTCCGCCCAATTGACTGGGCTGCCCGCTAGCAAGTACGTTGCCAGGCGCTGATTGGACGACACGTTGCTAGCTAGTGCAGGCAAGTAGCTACGTCACCTCGGCATTCTTGTAGGCACACTGTAATCACTCATCGCAGTTCAGACCATTTTACGCTAATTTGTAAAGTGTACGTACGTAAATGCTGTAAGACAGTCAGTGACAACCCAACCTGCTAAACCAGTGCGATACAAAATATTATGCCGCCTTGGGGAATTCCATCAGTTGAAGTGCGATATTAACCTTGGAAATTGCCAACTTTATAATTAATGGATTAAGCTTTGGGATGCATGTGCGGTTTGAAATCGACGTGAAGGAAACGTTTGATATTGATACTTGTTTTCTATATATTCCATTCACGGCTACTTCCAACTTTTCTGAAATCCTGCTAAATTTTTACTTTTAGGCTAATACTCCGCCTTATGCAAACAAAAGCTTAACCGAGTCTGGAAAATTACACCGAAGCGACAACGCACCGCATTCGTGCGCGCTCAGTTTGATAATATTTTGCCTTTAAAACTATTTATTACTGGGCATTACCAACACACCTACTTTCTCGTTTTTTTTTCTGCGTATTGATTATAAATGATTCACCGTAATTTATAAATTACATATAAGTAAATATTTAATTTAACATACAAATTGGATACTTTTATGTTAACATATGTATAAAACGCTTGTGATGCATGCTATGTTTAGGAAATAACTGAACGCGCCAGACATGGGTTGATTTTTCAAAGGTTTGATTCAAAAAGTGTGGAGAAACCGCGGATAAGCTACTTGTAAACGCCTCATGACTGCGGAATACGTAAATGGACGTTAAAGACGCATATGTTGCATGTGCGGCGAACTCCTGCGTAGTCTTTGCTTTAGAGCAGGTCTCGCCCTCATGTTGAACTTTCCATTTGCTTCTCATGACCTTCTTTGCAATGAAATGTATNTTGCTTTAGAGCAGGTCTCGCCCTCATGTTGAACTTTCCATTTGCTTCTCATGACCTTCTTTGCAATGAAATGTATTAAATATTTCTTATTGTAGCACGTTTAAATTTTACAAGTGCCTTGAAATGTCTCCGCCATATTTTGATTGATTTTGATTTCATATTCTGTTTTTTATTTACATATGGACCCTGTACATGATGAAGTTATAATAAAAATTATGAATCGTACAAATAAGAATCAATACATTACAGCGCGTTGGCGCTCTGCTGTAGTAGGTGAGAGTTGAAAACCATCAATACTGAAGGAGAAAAATAAACAACAATTAGTATAAAAAATTATACGGGAAAAACTAACCAAAACCCCTGAATGATAATTGAATAAAATAGGCTTTACCTTGATATAATCCATTCGCGGATTTTTTTTCCACACTTTTTGAATCAAACCTTTAAAAAATTACCCGATGTATTTACGTGTTTGGTTGTTTCCTAAATATGTAATGTATCACAAGTTTTTTATACTTATAAAAGTAACATATTTTTTGTGAAATTTAACTTTTAATTATATTTTATCTGTAAATTATATTTTATTTATAATTAGTGTGAATAAAAACAAAGAGGAAATGGGTACATTTGTAATGCCTAGTAAGAAATAGTTCTCATGAAAAATATTGTTAAAGTGAGTGCGCACGAATGCGATGCGTTGTCGCTTCGGTGTAATTTTCTAGACCAGGCGGAGGAATACCCTGGAAGTAGAACTTTAGCGGGGCTTCAGAAAAGTTGGAAGGGACCGTGAATGGACTATAATTGTGAAACGGCACGACTCTGCCCATAATTTAAAAAATGATGCTGCGCTAATTACGTCATAAGTACTTGACAAAAGTTAAGGATTAATGTTTGTGGTACAGCTGAATGTGCGTTGCCAGGTAGGTACAGATGTAATTTCAGAATAAAATGTCCTTGAACAACTGAAATAAGCTAGAAACTAGCAATTCAGCATGGCGTGAGGCCGAGTCTTATTAAACCTTGGAATTATAGTATTTAGTTTTTGTAAAGAAACTAGTAAAAAGTATTTTGTCTGAGAAAAATTAATCACTATATAAATTAATATTATGTTCTTCAGGATCAGCGTTAGTTAGCAAGAAGAAACACAAACATGGTTCTCTTCTAATTTCTACCGTATGGCCTCATTATGAGTGTTCAAATATTCTGAAGTTTTGGGTGTTTTTTTATAATGGTTTGTGTGTTTGGTTGCATGCCATTGGATAAATTATTAGAATGAAAGTACCTGCGTTGTAGTACTGCTTTAAACAAAAGGACATGTTTTTTTTTAGAGTTTTAAGGATCCTATACACTAAGTTATTTTCTGTGAATTCGTAATTTGCGCGTATACTAGTTTCTCAGTAAGTAAACGTCCAGGGAATATGACATTTTGCCGGAAAACGTGAAAAACAACTAGCGAATGCCCTTATAGTTATTTTCTTATCACATTAAGTGTATTCAAAGAGAACAAATTCTTTTAAATTAGTAAATCGCAATTTTAGAGCATGTTTGTGCAGTTTCCTTGAGAAATAGGGGACAAATACAACTATACGAACGTAGTTGTTCAATAGCGTGTAATGAAGTCCCACAGTTACATATCTAATGTCTTGCAAGACTCTTCTCGCGTGTAGGGGCGATGGTGCGCTAGGCTAGTGTGTTAGAATCGCCCGTATCGCTGCCTCGCGTGCCTTGAACGCGTCAAACCGGTCCCGGTGTACAGTTTTAGCAGTGCGGCGAAGTTAATTTATTCAACAGCTTCAGAATATTGAATAATTACAGACGTGTCAAACACCCGCAAGTCTGGTTCAACCTCGCTATTTTCATGCAGTTTTAAAAAATGAATCTGTAAACTAGGTGTAGTAAAATTTAAATTTATAAACGCCTGTATAACATATGGAGGCTCGTTTAGTTCCTGATTTTAACTCGCCATTTATAGGCAATGGGGTGCCCTAACCGCAATAAAATGGTAGTCTACCTGACACGCGCGCGCGCACACACACACGAATAGCTGCGCATAATTTATAAAGCACTGAATTACTTTCAGTATAGGCTATTCACGGTAAAGTGAGCACTTTTGAAACCCCCTCATGTGTAATAATTGTCAATAAATACATTTCATTTTAGCCTTAGACGTAAACTTCCGAGTGCGGTGGAATATACTCACTGTGTTTATTACTTACACGGCAATATTTATTTTAAAAAGTTGGCTAAAGGATAAAAAAAATATCTGAAAGAAAAAATTACCAAGGGCCTCAAAAGTGCTCACTTTACCGCGAACAGCCTATACAAAGATTTTGAATAACACAGCTTTGAATTAATGCCGTCTTTATGTTAGTGGCGACAAACAGACGCGGTATTTTTATTATAAGAGCTACCTTAAGACAGGAATGCTCAGACGTTCAGCAAGAAATAAAAGCTTATATGCGAGCGCACGAGCCTATTTATGTTTTAAAGCTCATTGTGATGAATATATATTTATAAATTAAAGCATATGGGAAGTCTTGCAGCCAAAATAGTCTTCCTGTGTGTTCTTATCTTTTCGCTAATTTAATGAAATCCCGTTTTAGTTTTCGACACGCTGTACGAGGCAATGCAGTGCTTGAGCGAACACTCTCGCCCTTATGTCTGTCTTCTAAACGCACCGAGCTTCCTGTGGCTTCGCTTCCCCGAGATGGAGCTCCCAGCTTCCGTGGCTTGTGAAGCTGGGATTCATAAGTTCGACATCTGTCAGTAAACTCTCTGTAAAGACTGTGTTTACGGTTAAGTAAACACTTCTGAAGCAAACTTTAGAAAAAAAAATCGCTACCCATAGCTACATAGTCCACACTGACACGTAGTAGGCTCCTAAGTTGGTAGTGAATTAAATAAAAATAGTTATTGAGACTTACAGTATTTCTTGTATCGCGAGTGTAATGTAAATATATGGCCATTGAAATGAGCAATTCAGGGTGTCTACCCACAGGGAAAAGTCGGGAAATTCACGGAATTTTCACCTGGTCAGGGAAAATTTAAATAATTTGCTTCTCTGAAAATGTGTTAGTCGTGTGAATACAGGGCCAATAAGCATGTGCTATTTGAAATTTCGATTTTTATGTTTGTGAACCTGCAATAATACATTTTTGCCAAGTAACATACGGCCTATATGTACAAAATAAAGTATTTTGTGTGTTTTTAATGGGCACTTGTGTGAAGGCAACAGCGTGTATCACGAGAAATATTGATGGGCTGAATAAAATGTTGGCCCTGCTTGCTTGGTTTGTTGCAGTGTAAGTTGATTCAACTTCACTGATAGCATATTTGTTCTGTCAGCGGTGGAAAAATACGGCATTGGAAGATTTCGGTCCTGAAAATAGACGAGGGAAAATGGTAAGATTCTGTCAGGAAAACAGGGGAAAGTCAGGGAATTCCAAAATGGGATTCCAGTGGACACCCTGTTTGTACACATCGTATTCCGCGTATTCGAAAATTCACCGGTGTTCACCCGACGCGACGTTCGAAAATTACTGTCTAGGAATAGTTCAGTTGAACCGATCGATACACCAGTTCCACCAGCCTGAAAATTCGGTGGATCTGGAAGGAACCGTGAATGGACTACGTACAGTGAAGCCAGCGCTAGTGTCTCCGTGACGTCAGCAGAGTGGCACGGTCGCAGTGCGCGGGTGATTCTTTGTGCTCTTGGAATTGTCTTAATTGCTGTTAATGTGGGAACCTTGGCCTGGAATGAGAGTGGTTCTCGCGCGAGGAAATAACCGCATGCTGGAACTCTTGCGCACAAACTTGGTGTGCTCAATACAATGCCAGTAATTATAAGATACATTATATTTACGTTAGTCCACGTATTCTGTTGTTATTCTGACGTGGCAAGGTACCTATTTAGATGAGTTGAGAGATGTGGGCTGCTCCAAGGCGAGTTGCCTGGTTGAGCATTTGCTATAGGGATATACATGATAACGAAATTCGGTTTTTTAAAGCCAACTTTGAAGATACAAACTTGAAACAAAAACCTAGGTATTAGAAATGATACTCTCAAGCTCTGCGTAGACGCGAATATAACAATTTGTTTTGCAGTAATTTTTAATTTAATTATATTATTTTGTGATTTTTTTTCCAGGAAATCGTCTATACATTAATGTTGCGAAAGGCTTCGTTAGCAAAGAAGCAAGTATTTATTTATTTTTTATTTCAAACCATGCAACAGCCTTAACAACGAGGTCTTGAGAGCCGATGAGGGTGATTGTGAAGTATGTAGTATCGCCGGAATGCAAGGGTGGGGGAAACGGGAGATCCCCGAGAAAACCTGCTGACCAGCGACATCGTCCGGCACGATTCCCACTTGCGAAAATCCGAGAGTGGCCCGACCGGGGATTGAACCCGGTTCGCCTTGGTGGTGGGAGAGCAGACTAACCATTACACCATCGCGACCCCAATAATCTTTTAAGTCTTATATGATACCGGAAGTAGTAATACTGGAGATATATTAGGTTTACATATTAAAACTGACGATACAAATCCGGTGGGTATAAGTAATTTTTGTGAGTTGTGGCCTTGTGTTTAAATCTGAAGTACGCATCGAGCTTCGCTGTTGTAGTTTGTAGGTGGGAGCGATTCGTCTCGTCAGCCATGCGTTGTTACTAGAGACCCGGACATATCGCGGGTTCACTCGGCAACAAGCCAGCCTCCACAACACCTTGTGTACTCGAGCCTCAGTTAGTTGTTCATTGGTCGTTGGCCCAATTTAACTCCAGGGCGGGTATGACGGTGTTAGGTTCTTTTTTCCCCTTGGAAGTTCGTTATTGGTCGAAAGCAGCCCGGGGCGTGCCCAACAAACCGTGGTCCAATAGAGATAGAACTCGAATGTACATGTTGTTGAAGTTTAACTTGTCCTCAAATAAATTCGCGAGATTTCAGTCTCTCTTAGTTATTACTCGTCAGGGAGGTAGATCAACTTCCCTGGCAAGGAAATAATCTTTCTTAAATGATCCAGTGGGAAAAAATTACAGGAGTTCCCTGGTATCCCTCCCTCCCCTCCCCTTTCACAAAAAAAATATTGGTGCATTGCCGCGTGGTTAGAAAGCGTGTCCCACTACCCAAGTGCCTAGCGAAAGGATAGGATTCCACGTGTGAAATGATTTTAAGCACGTGACGTACACCTTTCACGCTTTGTGCCCTTTGAGGAGAAGAAGCTTGCTACAAGAGCAAGAGAGCAAGTAGAAGTAAATTAATAAGAGTGTTTTTTGTCGAGTTTATAAATCTTAATCCCGTTTCTAGTGACCTTGCTGTCGACGAGACGTTAACCCCAAATACCTAACTACCTATAAATCTTAATTTACCTGCAATTTTCAGGCTACCAAAAGGAAACTTTTTGTCGAAATGTGGCCCGGGCAAAGATGGACGATGTTTTTTTTGTTTAAAAGTGATGTCGTGAAAGGTGGCAGAGACACGCTTAAGATCATTTCATCTTATAAAAAACAACCATCCTCTCACCCTGCCCGTCCTGCACTAACGGCTGCCAAAGCCGCGTTAACACTGTTCAAGGGAGAGACTCATTTGTATAGGTTTCGAGGACATTTTATAGTATCGTGACATGGTAATGATAACTTGATATAAATATTTTACAATTAACATTGATATATTTTTTTTTAGCGTAGATATGTGAGAGAATTTTTAACTCTATTTTTATTCGTGCAAATTTTAAAAATTTATCTGAACATAAAGTGTAGTTTCAACTAGTGTTTATTAAAGTCGCATGATTAGTATGTAGCATTTTCTTTGATATGCTACTCTTTTTTTTTTTTTCACCTGCGATAGGAGTTTAACTTTTAATTGTTTTGACTTCAAATTATATTTTAATAGTTGAACTTGAAATATGGGCAAACCGCAAAACAGATTTCAAAGAAATAATTTTCATGGCATTCTTATTACATGGACAATTATTCTGAGCTGTGGGTCTGACGTATTACCTCCGTACCATTTTGAAATTTAAGCCATAAAATATATAAATTAAAAAATGTTTAACTTGAGTTAATTTTAGGAAATGTTATTTTNCATTTTGAAATTTAAGCCATAAAATATATAAATTAAAAAATGTTTAACTTGAGTTAATTTTAGGAAATGTTATTTTCTTCCACTGTCATACTTTTTCCTGACTGTGTTATTTCATAACACAACGAAAACGGATGTAATGTAAAAATGTAGAAAATNCCACTGTCATACTTTTTCCTGACTGTGTTATTTCATAACACAACGAAAACGGATGTAATGTAAAAATGTAGAAAATTATTTTTTACCTCTTCAACGCACTTAAGGCCCCCGCCTACCTGGGGTTGTTTCCCGCGTTTGAGGCATTCAAGCGCGGGGGGCGGGGGTGACAAGGGCGATAATACCATGCGCATCAAGTACGCCACCGCCACTGGAAGCGCGAGGCTCTGAACNCCTGCAATTTTCAGGCTACCAAAAGGAAACTTTTTGTCGAAATGTGGCCCGGGCAAAGATGGACGATGTTTTTTTTTGTTTAAAAGTGATGTCGTGAAAGGTGGCAGAGACTCGCTTAAGATCATTTCATCTTATAAAAAACAACCATTCTTTCTCTCTGCCCGTCCTGCACTAACTTGGCAGCCGTGTCAACACTGTTCAAGGGAGAGAATCATTTTTATAGGTTTCGAGGACATTTTATAGAATCGTGACATGGTAATGATAACTTGATATAAATATTTTACAATTAACATTGATATATTTTTTTTTAGCGTAGATATGTGAGAGAATTTTTAACTCGATTTTTATTCGTGCAAATCTGAACATAAAGTGTAGTTTCAACTAGTGTTTATTAAAGTCGCATGATTAGTATGTAGCATTTTCTTTGATATGCTACTCTTTTTTTTTTTTTCACCTGCGATAGGAGTTTAACTTTTAATTGTTTTGACTTCAAATTATATTTTAATAGTTGAACTTGAAATATGGGCAAACCACAAAACAGATTTCAAAGAAATAATTTTCATGACATTCTTATTACATGGACAATTATTTTGAGCTGTGGGTCTGACGTATTACCTCCGTACCATTTTGAAATTTAAGCCATAAAATATATAAATTAAAAAATGTTTAACTTGAGTTAATTTTAGGAAATGTTATTTTCTTCCACTGTCATACTTTTTCCTGACTGTGTTATTTCATAACACAACGAAAACGGATGTAATGTAAAAATGTAGAAAATATTTTTTACCTCTTCAACGCACTTAAGGCTCCCGCCTACCTGGGGTTGTTTCCCGCGTTTGAGGCATTCAAGGGCGGGGGTGACAAGGGCGATAATACCATGCGCATCAAGTACGCCACCGCCACTGGAAGCGCGAGGCTCTGAACTGGGATGTAGTGTTCCTCGTCGTGTATAGGCTATTTACGGTAAAGTGAGCACTTTTGAAAGCCCTCTCATTTGGAATAATAGTCTATAAATATATTTTATTTTAGTCTTCGAAGTTAACTTACGAGTACAGTGGAATACACACACTGTATTTATTACGTACATGGCAATATTTATTTTAAAAGGTGGTTAAAGGATAACAAATAGCTGAAAGGGAAAGTAACTAGGGCCTGAGAAGTGTGCTCACTTTACCGTGAACATCCTATACACGTGTGAGACTACAAGAGGTGGGGAGTGTGCAGCGAGGTTCAGTGCAGGTTTCAATACTTAGAGTACTTTTTTTATAATCTATCCGCGGTTTCTTCACACTTTTTGGATCAAACCTTCAAAGTATCATCCCATGTATGACGGGGTTGGTTATTTCTTAATTATGCTATGTATCACAAGCGTTTTATACTCGTCTTAACATAGAAGTGCCTTATTTTTGGTTGAATTGTAATTTTATTTAGATATTATCTGCAAATTATTTTATTTCATATGTAATTAGTATGAATAAAACCAGGGAGAAAGTAGATGTGTTGGTAATGCCTAGTGATACATGGTTCTTATGCAAAATTATATTGAACGGAGACTAAAGTGGCGCGTGTTCCGTTTGTGTAATGTTCATCTCGCGCGTATTTTTGACGTACAGCGCTTTGAAAAAGCTATTTTTAGTTATGTTTGAGTGCTCAGAAACAGGTATTCTCCAATGAGCGTGACGTTTATAAAGCGCTCAACGGGACACGTCTGAAGTGCGTGTTTCTTTCGTAGATCAGCGCATTGGACGCACGTTTAATAGTTTCGAGGGAAAACGTGTATTTCAAACACTGCAACGAGAAGTGCGGGAGCGATAAGGGCGACACTGCCACGTGCAACAACTGCGCCATCGCCGCTGAGAGCAAGGCTTTGAACTGAGAAAACCGAAGTCGATGGTCTAGGATTTTGCTATTTTTGCATTAGAAAATTTTTACGTACTAAAAATTATTGCTATTTGTACCTCGTGTAAATACGCAGAATGCATTTTCGTAGTTCAATATTGTGGAAACACGTTCGTTTCCAGCTCCAAATTCTGATGGTGCTAGCTGAAGTTAGTGTGTGCCGTGTAGATTTGGTTGAATATTTGCTTAGAATTATTCCNTCCAAATTCTGATGGTGCTAGCTGAAGTTAGTGTGTGCCGTGTAGATTTGGTTGAATATTTGCTTAGAATTATTCCAAGATTAAGATTATTTTTTCTGTAAAATACGGTTATAGGAGGAAATAACTGTGAAGAAACAATGCTAGCAATAATATAGGCTGAGTATAAAAGAATACCCCAACTTTGAAGGTCTGTAATATCAAAACCAAACCACCTACAGCCTTGATTGACCGATCAAATGAACCGTAGAACCGTGAAGTTTGTTTACCATGCATTCATAAATGTTCAATGTGACCACCACGAGCGGCCNTGCTCACTTTACCGTGAACATCCTATACACGTGTGAGACTACAAGAGGTGGGGAGTGTGCAGCGAGGTTCAGTGCATGTTTCAATACTTAGAGTACTTTTTTTATAATCTATTCGCGGTTTCTTCACACTTTTTGGATCAAACCTTCAAAGTATCACCTCATGTATGACGTGTTTGGTTGTTTCTTAATTATGCTATGTATCACAAGCGTTTTATACTCGTCTTAACATAGAAGTACCTTATTTTTGGTTGAATTGTAATTTTATTTAGATATTATCTGTAAATTATTTTATTTCATATGTAATTAGTATGAATAAAACCAGGGAGAAAGTAGATGTGTTGGTAATGCCTAGTGATACATGGTTCTTATGCAAAATTATATTGAACGGAGACTAAAGTGGCGCGTGTTCCGTTTGTGTAATGTTCATCTCGCGCGTATTTTTGACGTACAGCGCTTTGAAAAAGCTATTTTTAGTTATGCTTGAGTGCTCAGAAACAGGTATTCTCCAATGAGCGTGACGTTTATAAAGCGCTCAACGGGACACGTCTGAAGTGCGTGTTTCTTTCGTAGATCAGCGCATTGGACGCACGTTTAATAGTTTCGAGGGAAAACGTGTATTTCAAACACACTGTAACGAGAAGCGCGGGAGCGATAAGGGCGACACTACCACGTGCAACAACTGCGCCATCGCCGCTGAGAGCAATGCTTTGAATTGAGAAAACCGAAGTCTATGTTCTAGGATTTTGCAACTTTTGCATTAGAAAATTTTTACGTACTAAAAATTATTGCTATTTGTACCTCGTGTAAATACGCAGAATGCATTTTCGTAGTTCGATATTGTGGAAACACGTCCGTTTCCAGTTCCAAATTCTGATGGTGCTAGCTGAAGTTAGTGTGTGCCGTGTAGATTTGGTTGAATATTTGCTTAGAATTATTCCAAGATTAAGATTATTTTTTCTGTAAAATACGGTTATAGGAGGAAATAACTGTGAAGAAACAATGCTAGCAATAATATAGGCTGAGTATAAAAGAATACCCCAACTTTGAAGGTCTGTAATATCAAAACCAAACCACCTACAGCCTTGATTGACCGATCAAATGAACCGTAGAACCGTGAAGTTTGTTTACCATGCATTCATAAATGTTCAATGTGACCACCACGAGCGGCCTGAACGACATCTACGCGATAATCAAACTCGTTCCACGCTCTTGTCAGAGTGTTCGGTGTTACGGAGTGAAGAGATTTGGGCGGCCCGTACCATCGAGAACCTGCACGATTATCACATGCGAAAATGCGGGAGCGACCCCACCGGGAATCGAATCCGGTTCGCCTGGGTGGGAGGCTAGTAGTCTAACCACTGCACCACCGCGGCCCCGTTGGCCAGGAGAAAATGTGAAATTATCTGGAAAGTAAATATTTTGCAAAATTCGCTGCTTCTTACAGTAATGTGCATTTAAAAGACAGAAATCAAAGTAAATAATTTCAGCGTTTACTAATATCGATATTTACGTGACTTTTAATTGAACTTTAAGACGCGGAACTGCTTCGTCTCTGTCGTTACCAACTTTACTGGGCTCACGACAGTCGGTGTTCCTGTTGAAATGCATGCCAGTGAAATTTTTCAAAGGTTGATTTCAAAAGTGCCCTATTAACCAGAAACAGCCCATATAAATAAAACTAAGTTGCTGCTCGATACGGCGAGCAACTGCATACATTTTGCACGGGGTTCTTCACATGGTTTCTTAGTTACTCAAGTGCCGTTGGTAGGCGCAATGGCCGAGATCGTGGTGGTGGTTCCGGAACGGAGAAGAAACATACGCAAGACGCAGGAACTCTGAAGAAGCGTGCAGGTGTAAAAATACAAATGTGTGACCTCGTGTGGATTCAAGAAGTTGCTCGTGATCGTGAGCAGTGGCTTAGTTTTATTTATAGAATATGTTCGCGGTTTCTTTAAACGTTTCGAATCAAACCTTTGAAAACTTACACCATATATTACGTGTTTCGTTGTTTCTTAATTATTTTGTGTGTCACAAGCATGCTGTTAAAATTAAAGTACTTTATTTTTGGTTTTGTTAAAATTTTATTTATTATTTTACCTACAAATTATATTTCTTTTGTAGTTAATATGAATCAAAACAATGAGAAAATAGCTGCTCGTATGCAAAGTATTATTACACCGAGTGAGCACGGACGTGGGGCGTTGTCCCTTTGGAGTAATTTTCTAGACTCGGTTAAGCTTTGTTTGCATGGGGTGGAGGAATGTGCTGGAAGTAGAACTTTAGCAGGGTGTTAGGAAAGCCCTAATTAAATCGTGAATGTGTTATACCAAATTGTTATCAAGGCCAACAAGCAGTTGCGGCCGAGGAGGTTGTGTAAAGTTGTTCTTATTTATACGAAACCTAGCCGATGATTCAGATTCAGCTACGCACTTTTATTTTTACCTCCTGATGTCGCTGTCAGAGGTCACAGTAACGGCACAGGTGCTCCCTGCAATATCCCCTTCAGCTAAGGGCACGGGCGATGTCTCCTGCATATGCCCTTCACCCTATGTTTCGTCTTCCAGTTGTGTATATAGTCTATTCGCGGTTTCTTCGCACTTTTGAATCAAACCTTTGAAAAGTCACGCCATGTATGAAGTGTTTGGTTGTTTCTTAAAAAAATGTTACGTATTAAAAGAGTTTTATTATTGTGATAATATGAAAGTAAGACCTTATTTTTAGTTAAATTGAACTTTTACTTATATTCTGCCTATAAAATAAAATATCCCATCAATAATTAATTTGAATAAATACAGGAAGATAAAATGTGTGACGGTAATGCCTAGTAGGAAATAGTTCTTATGGAAAATAATATTACACTGAGTGCGCTCGAATTAGGTGCGGTATCCCTTTGGTGTAATTTTTTATTCGTAGTTGAGCTTTGTTTGCATGAGGCGGAGGAATAGCCTGCAAGTAGAACTTCAGCAGGGCTTCAGAAAAGTCTGAAGTAACCGCGAAAGTTGTATTCTATAAATGTGAATTTTTTTAAGTTTTTCCAGGATATTTGTTGCAAATGTTTGTTATGTAAGTTTTTGAAATATGGCGCGGTGATTCTTTTGTGGATACGTTGGCAATGCAGTTACGAAATACTTAGTCCTGTTCCCATCCTTGAAAACTCGTTTAATGTAGGCGAGACAGTGTGTTCTGTTTACAAACGTCCAAAAGTCATTATGCAAACTTCGGCGCAGATTGTAAAACAACCGCCACTGAACATGCAAATATTCCAGAAACTACCAACATATTTACAAACGAGTGCTAAGAGTTACATTCTTTTTCCAGCATATTTCAAGCTTTCACTAGTTTTATTGCAGTTCCTGAATGTCGCCCATGGGTATACTTCAAATGCTTTAAGAACTACGTGCAGGTAAATATGCGGAGATCTGAACACGAAACTTAACATTTTATTGTTTTTGTGTAACCAGACTGTTTCGCGACGTAATGTTTGCAACAATTACTTTTTCGCGTTTGCTATTTACTCGAGCATTTATCACACTTTATTTTGCAAACAGAGGGGCGATTTTCGTACAGGGGTGTGCCTTTTCAACCCTTAACAGGTATGGCGTGGGTCAATTCCGTGTGGAGCACGTTATCCTTTGTTGTCATTTTGCTACGTTTCAGGTTAAATGCATAATTACAAAATACATTCAAGATCTTATTTGTGAGTTTAGGGATTACAAATAATAGAAGAAAACACCAGGGTTATTCTAACCCATACCACAGCAGTTATGTGACAAATCAGTCATGCCAGTTAAAACTTGAAGAAATAAACAATTGTCTTCGTGCTTGAAGAAATAAAGAATTGTCTTTGTTGCGCGAATGTGATGTGGACATAGGTTTGCGGAGTTTCATAACTAGTTTTGACTTTCGCCGTACACAACATTTTCTTAAATTAAACGTACATAATTCTTGCAGTGATGTTCGCCTTCTGTCAGTGGGAGTAGTTGGAATTTTTATGCAGTGTTTCTAATACGTGTGTAAAACGCTATATAATATGCCTTTGAATTAGGTCCAGGCAGTAAGTTAACATGAGTAAATCGTTCCCCTTATATAATATAGTACGCCTATGAATATATCGATTCTTGGCTACAAAACGTACAATTTCACGTAACTCAAAAATTGTATATTAGGAGTAGCAGTGTGTGCAATGTAAATGTGGTTGTGTATTATAAGCGACCGTTATCACGACCGCAGAACGTAGCTCTTCCTAGGTTATGCCCAAAGCCATCTTAGATTGTTAGTTATATACTATGCAGTACAAAATATTCCTGGCACGTGGCAAATGCATTGTGCATCGGCTGGGGTTGTCCTTCCCCCCAATCTCCCAAAAATGCAAGGAGGGGAATACAACCTCCCGTGTTGTCTGCTACGTTGCGAAGTTCACGAAGGAATATAATCGGTTCACGGTTACTTCCAACTTTTCTGAAGCCCTGCTGAAGTTCTGCTCCCAGGATATTCCTCCACCTCAGACAAACAAAGCTTATCCGAGTCTAAAAAATTACACCAAAGGGACAACGCACCGCATTCGTGCGCACTCTGTGTAATAATGCTTTGCATGAGAACTATTTCTTACTAGCCATTACCAACACACCTATTTTCTCCCCGTTTCTATTAGGCCTATATTAATTATACATGAAATATTACAATTTGTAGATAAAATACATGTAAAGCTTCAATTCAACAAAAAATTAGATACTTTAATGTTAAAGTACACAAAGTCTCTGATAAATGACACAAACAACTAAAAGTGTCATACAAGGGATGATTTTTCAAAGGTTTGATTTAAAAAGTGTGAAGTAACCGCGACTATACTATAGTTTCTGAGCTACAGTATTATTAGGAGGTCGCCGTTTGAACATCTCGCAATACAGCTGCCAAGAACGCTCGTGTTAAGTATGGAGACCATACCCGATATCTAGGCCGTCTGTTGACCTTGGAAGTCATCCATAAACGGATGATGTACCTGCAGTCATGTCTGCTGGCACTTGGCACGGGTGTGCAGTATCGAGCCACGCATAGTAAGCATCCGCAGCTATTGGTGACGAGGAGAGCCACTAGACTCTACAACTGATCAACAGTAAGGCCTTATTCACAATGCGCAGTCGGCAGTCGGCAGTCTAATGCAATTCACAATGTGCAGTCCATGATTTTGAAGTATTGTTTGTAAACATTGCTAGTTTAGTTTTGGAATAAAGAAACACTGGGAAAACTATCTTCTAGCCCCATAATATCCATACACCAAACCCAACTGGAAAGTAACAACTGAATTTTAAGCTAAATTTTGTAAATTACCAAACATAATGTTAATTAAATATTTTAGGGTTATGTACCGGTACTTAACACAACTTGAGACTATCTGTTTGTACAGGTAAATAATGGACAATGATGGTATATTTGTGTTGGCATCTGATGTATCAGTACTTTCGCTGATTTATCACCTTTCATTATTACATTTAATATCTACTAAAGTCAACACGCACGCTATCAAAAATCAAATAATAAACAGTCCTGCAAAAAATATTTGTTTACATCATGTGATCGCGAGCGCGGCATCTGATTGGTTGGAAATTTTCGGCAGTCGGCAGTCGAGC
The DNA here is from genome assembly GCA_002778355.1 of Clitarchus hookeri. Classification (NCBI taxonomy): domain Eukaryota; kingdom Metazoa; phylum Arthropoda; class Insecta; order Phasmatodea; family Phasmatidae; genus Clitarchus; species Clitarchus hookeri. Next base: position 92,104 of record NQII01006457.1, on the reverse strand, counting down.
AGTCGAAGATGAAGTTGAACCAACTCCGACTGCTGGACTGCTGACTGCCCGACTGCCGACTGCACGTTGTGAATATGTGTATTTTAACTAAGCAACTCATCTCTGACTGCCGACTGCCGACTGCGCATTGTGAATAGGCCCTAAGAGTGAAGGTCTCGCTTCTCACGCCATTCCGTCCTCTGTACAAGTATCGCATTTATATAGTGTACGTCATTTACATAAATTGTTTTACCTCCATTTAGGAATCTTGTATATTTCGCTATAATGTGTGTGTGTACATATAGAGGATTAGATATATAGATATGTGTATATATATGTATGTCTATGTATATATACACTAAAGAGCCAAAAAAACTGGTACACCTACCTAATATCGTCTCCCCCCCCCCCCNCTGCACGTTGTGAATATGTGTATTTTAACTAAGCAACTCATCTCTGACTGCCGACTGCGCATTGTGAATAGGCCCTAAGAGTGAAGGTCTCGCTTCTCACGTCATTCCGTCCTCTGCACAAGTATCGCATTTATATAGTGTACGTCATTTACATAAATTGTTTTACCTCCATTTAGGAATCTTGTATATTTCGCTATAATGTGTGTGTGTACATATAGAGGATTAGATATATAGATATGTGTGTATATATATATGTGTATGTCTATGTATATATACACTAAATAGCCCAAAAAACTGGTACACCTACCTAATATCGTCCCCCCCCCCCTCAACACGCAGAAGTGCCGCAAGACCACGTGGCATGGACTCGACTAATGTCTGGAGGTATGCAGGAAGCAATTCACATCATGAATCCTGCAGGGCAGTCCACAAATCCAATCTGCGCCAATTTGGAATGGATTGCACGTCTGTCACGTTTAATGATTCTCGTCAGTCGTCGTTTGTCCCGTTATTCCACGATCTTTTTCCGGCCGCAGCGAAGTCGAAGATGTGATGTTTTGCCGGATCCCTGATATTCACGGCACACTCGTGAAATGGTCGTACGCGAAAATCCAAATGTTATCGCTACCTCGGAGATGCTATGTCCCATCTCTCGTGCGCCGGCTATAACACCACGTTCAAACTCACTTAACTCTTGATAACCTGTCATTGTAGCAGCAGTAACCGATCTTAGCTGCCGACCGCATCGCGTTACTCTGGTTGGTTCCATACCTCTGTTATTTGCATACGCACGCCTATACCAGTTTNCTGCCGACCGCATCGCGTTACTCTGGTTGGTTCCATACCTCTGTTATTTGCATACGCAAGCCTATACCAGTTTTTTTTGGCTCTTCAGTGTACATGTAAGACATGAAACCATCACATAATTACAACCTTGTTCATGCCTTATGTTCCAGGAACCAGTCCTCAGCACTGAGTGTCAACAGCGGTGTGCACTCGTAGCAGCTGTCACGCCGCCACTCACGTTTTCTAACAGAGAGAGGGCCTACGTGCACTTCACGTGCGGGCGTGCTAATGGCGACGCGCGGGAAGCAGCACGATTGTACCGCGGAGTGTTCCCTCGCGAATGACGGGACGTCGTGAAGACTCGGCTGTCTACTGTGGAGGAACGCTTCTCTGTACAATCGCGCTGCCTCCTGTGCGTTGCCAATAATACCTCCGTACGTGAGACGGATGTCGGCCCATCTCTTGGCTACAACCTGTGCGTGACAACTGCTTCAGTGCACGCCGCCGTTGACATTCAATGTTGGGGACTGGTTCCTGGAACGTATGGCATGAACAAGGCTGCACTGATGCAGTGATTGCACATGTGCGTACTCCATATCTCGGAAACTATTGGTTTCCAGGCCTGTGCTCAGTAGAACTTTTGTCATTATTTCATTGTCCCCTACACGCCCCTGTAGGTTNCACTGAGTGTCAACAGCGGTGTGCACTCGTAGCAGCTGTCACGCCGCCACTCACGTTTTCTAACAGAGAGAGGGCCGGCGTGCACTTCACGTGCGGGCGTGCTAATGGCGACGCGCAGGAAGCAGCACGATTGTACCGCGGAGTGTTCCCTCGCGAATGACGGGACGTCGTGAAGACTCGGCTGCCTGGCTGTCTGTCTGCTGTGGAGGAACGCTTCTCAGTACGATCGCGCTGCCTCCTGTTCGTTGCCAATAACACCTCCGTACGTGAGACGGATGTCGGCGCATCTCTTAGCTACATGTGCGTGACAACTGCTTCAGTGCACGCCGCCGTTGACATTCAATGTTGGGGACTGATTCCTGGAACATAAGACATGAACAAGGCTGCACTGATGCAGTGATTGCACATGTGCGTATGTCATATCTCGGAAACTATTGGTTTCCAGGCCTGTCCTCAGTAGAACTTTTGTCATTATTTCATTGTCCCCTACACGCCCCTGCAGGTTGTACCTATAATGTTGAAATACCATATATATATATATATAAAATAAATATATATATATATAACACACACACACACACACACACACACTTACTGCTCTGTATCGCTTCCCTTGCCCCGTTCCGCTCGAGAAAAGGAAAGTGTGTCAAAGACAGAGTGGTAACCCGAGGAATACGCGGAGATTTACAAAGGCGTTTCGGTACCGCAGCGATAAGCCTATCGTCCGCTTCCAGACCTGATCTGATTGAATTTCTGGGGTTGCCGCTGCGAGAATGTTCTGGTCGTCGCCCTTGCCTCTCAGCAAGTCTCGGGGCGCGGGGAACTTTCTAGATCGGGTCAGTGAGACCGTAAGCCGCGACGAACCTCCGAGCCGAGTTTAGAGTTCGGAGGGTCGTACGGCCTTAAAGAGTCAGNCGGCGAGAGCGACCAGCGAGAGTGAAGTCTTGTGGACTGCGAGCATCGGCACATTGAAGAGTGAAACTGGCGGGCGGGACTACTAACTGGATGCGCGAGTGACACACATTTGGAATGACGTCAGTAAGCAGATTGAACATGTGTTAACAATGAGTGTGAATTGACTGTAACCAATATAGATACAGTTTTAAGGACTTCAATTAAATTTTTGAAAGATATTAAATATTGCGCTCACTGAGACTAACAGGAGTAAGCTTATAATGGAGATATATATTATAATAAATGCATTATAGAGTTTTTCTTATAAATTGTGTATACAGTAAATATTGATTTAAAGTTTGGTTTTGTTTTCAATTTTCTTGTAATGTTTATATTTTTAACATAATTTTTTTGATCGCCCCAAGTAATTAGTTTCATTTGTATTGACGTAATACTTAATAGTAATTGTAAACCACCCATCCATTTTCTAGGTATAGAATTTTCAGTAATTTTTACCTTAAAGTCTAAGGTGTCTTAAAAAAATTGTATTTTGTCATTTGTTTAACTTTTTTTTGTGTGTAATAAATTTTTTCAGTTTTTTAATATTGTTTTTTTCTTGTGCTATTTTTAAGCCCCCCCCCCCCNTTTTCCGGAAGTTAGTTCGGGTTTTATGTGTCGTCGTGATACGTAGTTGCCGGCAGTAGGGCTTCTGGTGTGGGACTTGAGTAAGGCGACCGCCGGGATTGAATCCGGCCAATCCCCGCCGCCAGCTTGATTAAAAAATTTGTGTTCTCAGAAGCAGTTTAATTAACAGGATCACCGCGCCGCGTTTGAGAAGATGGCGCGGGCGTTTCTGCAGATACCTTATTAATACTAATACACAGTTGTATTCGCGGCTTTTTGAAAAATCACCACTTGCATTTGGACGTTTTCTACAGGTTGAGTATGAAAGAATACCCCTACTTTGAAGGCCTATAATATCAAAACCAAACAACCTACAACGCTCATTGACCAATCAAATGAACCGTGGAACCGTGAAGTGGTTTACCATACATTCATAAATGTTCAATGTGACCACCACGAGTGGCCCGAACGACATCTACGCGATTATCAAACTCGTTACAGGCTCTTGTCAGCATGTCCGGTGTTACGGTTTGGATGGCGTCCGTAACTCGTTCTGATGTTTCCTTTGTGGTGCGCCACCCCATTGGCACCTAGCTGTTCGCGGATACCTGAACGAGACGTTGCCGCAACGCTGGATTGGTCGAGGAGCAGCTGGTGACCAGGCTCTTCATCACTGGCCCCCAAGAAGCCCGGATCTTACCCCGTGAGATTTTTTTCTATGGGGGTTCAAGTGTTTCGTCCACCATTGCCGGCTAACATTGACGACCTCAAAACGAGAATTACTGACGCCATCCAAACCGTAACACCGGACATGCTGACGAGAGTGTGGAACGAGTTTGATTATCGCGTAGATATCGTTCGGGCCGCTCATGGTCGTTACATTGAACATTTATGAATTTACGGTAAACAAACTTCACGGTTCCACGGTTCATTTGATTGGTCAATCAAAGTTGTAAGTTGTTTGGTTTTGATATTATAGACCTGCAAAGTTGGGGTATTCTTTTATACTCATGTTGTATGTGTGTCGGGTATCACAATCCTTTTATACTTATGTTAAGTACCTTCTTTTTATTGGCAATACTAAACTATTACCTATATCTTATATACAAATTATGTAAATAGGCGTGTTAGTAATGCATATTGATGAATATTATTAAAGTTAGTGCCCACGAATGCGGTTCGTTGTCCCTTTGACGTAATTTTCTAAACTTTGTTTCCATTGAAGTAGAACTTTAGCAGCGCCTCTGAATAGACAATAGGCAGTCCCCTTAATGTCGGAACGAGATAGACGCTCATGTAATATTCACGGGCAAAGATGGGGAAATATTTACGCATGACGTAACACAAGATCAGAGGAGGAATTAAGCAATCATCTTATGAAAAGAGGGGTATTGGGGGGCGGTTGTCTTTGTAACATCAGAAACTTGGGAAATTTCAATTCTTATAATAACAATAATAAATTAATATCTTATTAATGAAGAAGACGCCGACTTAAACCAAGGTGACGCCAACTCTTGTTTGATGGACGCCCTGCGGCCTCGAGCTAGCGCCGGAGCTGAGGAACTTTTGAAACATATTAATTATTATTTGAAATAAGGAATTTTAATTTTTAATTGACGTTTTTGGAGATTTTAAAACAAGTGACATTATTTTTTATGGACTAGTGAAGTTAAGCTTTGGTTCTAAAACGTGATATTTAAAGGCAGCTTTAAGCAGTAACACTTTCATTTTTAACAAATAGAAAGCAGTACTGTTTTTTTTTTTCCCACTAACTTGAATAAGTTTTGTGGGGATGGTGGTAATTTGAAGCCATTAAACCCCTTATCAAGTTTTAAGCATAAATTTGACTGATTTTAGATTTTTTTTAGTAGAGTGTCTGCACCTTCCATTTTCCCTTAATATATTTATATTTTCAAACTGATACTTTAATTGAATAAATCTGACTGAAATTCACCATTATTATGGTTTTCGGTAGCTAAAGTAGATATTTGAGATTATTTCAGTGTGCTTTGTTGTGTTTTTTTTTCAGTATTTCATTTATTATAATTTATGTTTATCTGTATCTTGCAAGTGTGTCACAACCTCTCTACTCATCACACCAAACAGTAACACCACTACTTTCTCTTACAATATGTAGTTTAAAGCTGTAAATAATAGTTGTGTGAATGTTTAAAGCAGCGCTATAAATATAAAAATATATATATTTATTAATTTTAGTTAATTAAGATCTCCATCCGTCACGAACTTGGATACGCCCCTGGCGTCTTGTAACAATATATAGGATATTCACTGTAAAGTGAGCATTTGTAGATCCTAGTTACTTTTCTCTTTCAGCCATTTTTTTATCCTTTAACCACCTTTTCAAAATAAATATGTCCATGTAAGTAATAAATGCAGTGTGTAAATTCCACCGCACTCGGAAGTCAACGTCTAAGGCTAGAATAAAATATATTTATTGACAGGTGTTCCAAACGAGAGAGCTTTCAAAAGTGCTCACTTTACCCTGAATAGCCTATGCCTACCGATATCGTTATGCGCCTGTGGGTTGACGGTGTTTCAGTGGCACTGTTTTGTTTGTTCTTCTCGGACGAGTGGAATGGCCTTGGCCACCGGAATTCCCTAAATTGTTTGCGACGCGCTNGTAACAATATATAGGATATTCACTGTAAAGTGAGCATTTGTAGATCCTAGTTACTTTTCTCTTTCAGCCATTTTTTATCCTTTAACCACCTTTTCAAAATAAATATGTCCATGTAAGTAATAAATGCAGTGTGTAAATTCCACCGCACTCGGAAGTCAACGTCTAAGGCTAGACTAAAATATATTTATTGACAGGTGTTCCAAACGAGAGAGCTTTCAAAAGTGCTCACTTTACCCTGAATAGCCTATGCCTACCGATATCGTTATGCGCCTGTGGGTTGACGGTGTTTCAGTGGCGCTGTTTTGTTTGTTCTTCTCGGACGAGTGGAATGGCCTTGGCCACCGGAATTCCCTAAATTGTTTGCGACGCGCTGAAAATGCTTGTTGGGCACCGGCGTCGGAGTTTAACGACGTCAAGTGTCGTTAGTCTGTCTATACGGAGGTAGCGGAAGCCATATTAACTACAGCCTGGTCGCGGTTAACTGAGCACTTTTGAAAGCCCTGCTGGAGATCTACTTGTATGCACGTTGTGTATTCTTCCATCACATTTAAAATCAACAAAGTAAAACCGTGCAAATATTAGAAAAGTAAATATTTAAACGCTTTGCTAATTCTCCCACTCATATGCATAAAAAAAAAATAACACCGAAGAACAAATTTCAGTATTGACAAATGCTTACCGAACACTCGTAATTCAACATTAAGATATGGAACCACTTTCCCTCCGTTGTTACCAACTTTACTGGGTGTATGAAAGTCAGCGTGTCGGTTAAAATGTATGCAGTTAGGGGCAGTGACATTTTTCAAAGGTTGATTAACCGTGATCAGCCCATAGTTCATATGCACAAGTCAAGATGGACGTTTTCAAGTCAACGATGGCTCGTGAGCAGTTGTAAGTTCACTTGCAATTGGAATTCCATATTGAAAATGAGAGGTTCATTATTCTTGTTTAAAAAAAAAAATACCTGGAAGTGAGTGAAGATATTTGGGCGGCTCTTAACATCGAGGTCATGAGAGCCGACGAGGGTGAAGCGAGGTGAGTATGGAGCAGCGCCAAGAATGCAAGGGCGGGGTAAACGGGAGACCCTTGAGAAAACCCACCGACCAGCCGCATCGTCCGACACGATTCCCACATGGGAAAATACTCAGGAAAAAATACAACCCGAACAAGTTTGAAGCGAATGGCGTACCAGAAATTACCGAATGTGGAAAAATACAGTAGAAGCATATTTTCATTCGTATTGATGAATTCGAACGAATGCAGCTGAGCCATGTTTAATAGCAAAGCTGTTAGCTTCGACCACCCATACCGCGGTGATCATTATCTTGATATAAAATAATAGAAGTTTCAAGTATCGTGGTATAGACATTCTTGGCGTGATATGATTTTGCAGTAACTGCGCTGTCCTTTTTTTTTTTTTTTTTTTTTTTTAAGAAAACATGTCTAAGATCGGGAAAAAAAAATTCGTTGATGATACAGAGTCAAACAAGTAACCCTAAATACGAATGTCGTGGTCTTGTTTGCAGAAATTATGGTTTTAAAAATTCTAATTGCAGTTTGCCTATCACAGCAGTTGTGTTTTTCCCATATATTATGTTTATTAAAAATTGAGAGAACTCTTCAGCCATTGAAATTTTACGAAATGATGCTGAAACTAGGAAAGTTTGTATGTGTTTTTTTTTTTAAATTATTATTAACATGTAAGAAAATTAATTTCGTGAAGGTCTCTGAGCCATCGGTTACTGTTTCAAGTTTCAGATGCCATGGTTTTGTTGCAATGAAATAATCTGGGGTTTGTATTTTCCGTACACATGTAGTGTATTGGCAATATACACGACCCAGTGTGCTAGCAAACTCTCCACAACCACTACCTAAGTTTTGACGTGCTGCGGAAGTGCAGTCAGTACGTGAACCTTGCGAGTTCACGTGGTACACGGCTGTGAAATTATGTGCAAAATTATAGTAAATTGTAGCATATTCTTTTGGTAGTGATTTTGTATTTGCTATGTGTGTTTTTTCTCCAGGTTTCTTTTTTTTTAATAAAGAAAAAGCTTTTAAATTTGCTATATTATAATAAATTTATTATGTAATATGCTGCTATAGTAAACATCATCCTGGGTGTTTCCATCGTTATTTGTGTTCAGTGTAGAAGAGGGTCTTACACCCGCGCAGATTTTGTTTGATAAGTATTTATTCTACACATAGTCATTGAAGGTGAAGGCTCAAGAACAGATCGTGGAAAAGGGGCGCTTATATTTTACCGTGGTATTTACGTGCCATGTCTTCTAGGTGTCCAGTCTGCGCATAGTTATTTTTTCTTTCAAATTTAATTACGCGCTTCCGACTATGGGCTCATCTGAAGTACTAGCCGTGTACTGAAGATAACCGCTAGAAAGAACGGTGGACGACGGGGCTCAAGTGGCGCACCCGTCTGCCAGCGACCGAGGTCAGGAGGTCACCGTAAGTTCGTGCCCTGTCGCCGCGNGCTGTTTTGTTTGTTCTTCTCGGACGAGTGGAATGGCCTTGGCCACCGGAATTCCCTAAATTGTTTGCGACGCGCTGAAAATGCTTGTTGGGCACCGGCGTCGGAGTTTAACGACGTCAAGTGTCGTTAGTCTGTCTATACGGAGGTAGCGGAAGCCATATTAACTACAGCCTGGTCGCGGTTAACTGAGCACTTTTGAAAGCCCTGCTGGAGATCTACTTGTATGCACGTTGTGTATTCTTCCATCGCATTTAAAATCAACAAAGTAAAACCGTGCAAATATTAGAAAAGTAAATATTTAAACGCTTTGCTAATTCTCCCACTCATATGCATAAAAAAAAAATAACACCGAAGAACAAATTTCAGTATTNATATTTAAACGCTTTGCTAATTCTCCCACTCATATGCATAAAAAAAAAATAACACCGAAGAACAAATTTCAGTATTCACAAATGCTTACCGAACACTCGTAATTCAACATTAAGATATGGAACCACTTTCCCTCCGTTGTCACCAACTTTACTGGGTGTATGCCAGTCAGCGTGTCTGTTAAAATGTATGCAGTTAGGGGCAGTGACATTTTTCAAAGGTTGATTAACCGTGATCAGCCCATAGTTCATATGCACAAGTCAAGATGGACGTTTTCAAGTCAACGATGGCTCGTGAGCAGTTGTAAGTTCACTTGCAATTGGAATTCCATATTGAAAATGAGAGGTTCATTATTCTTGTTTAAAAAAAAAAAATACCTGGAAGTGAGTGAAGGTATTTGGGTGGCTCTGAACATCGAGGTCATGAGAGCGGATGAGGGTGAAGCGAGGTGAGTATGGGGCAGCGCCGAGAATGCAAGGGCGGGGGAAACTGAAGACCCTTGAGAAAACCCACCGACCAGCCGCATCGTCCGACACGATTCCCACATGCGAAAATACTCAGGAAAAATACAACCCGAACAAGTTTGAAGCGAATGGCATACCAGAAATTACCGAATTTGGAAAAATACAGTGGAAGCATATTTTCATTCGTATTGATAAATTTGAACGAATGCAGCTCAGCTATGTTTTGCAGCAAAGCTGTTAGTTTCGACCACCTCTACCGCGGTGATCATTATCGTGATATAAAATAATAGAAGTTTCCAGTATCGTGACAAAATGTGTCGTGGTATAGACATTCTTGGCGTGATATGATTTTGCAATAACTGCGCTGTCCGTTTTTTGAAGAAAACATGTCTAAACTGAGCAAAAAAAAAAAAAAATACGTTTAGGATGATACCGAGTTAAACAAGTAACCCTCAATACGAATGTTGCGGTATTGTTTGCAGAAATTATGTTTTTAAAAATTCAAATTGCAGTTTGCTTATCACAGCAGTTGTTTTTCCTACATATTATGTTTCTTCAAAATTGGCAGGACTCTCCAGCCATTGAAATTTTACGAAATGATGCTGAAACTCGGAAAATTTGTATTTTTTTTTTTTAAATATTAAAATGTAAGAAAATTAATTTTGTGAAGGTCTGTGAACTATCGGTTACTTTTCAAGTTTCAGATGCTAAATTTTTGTTGCAATGAAATAATCTGGGTATTTGTATTTTCCGTACACATGTAGTGTATTGGCAATATACACGACCCAGTGTGCTAGCAAACTCTCCACGGCCACTACCTAAGTTTTGACGTGTTGTGGAAGTGCAGTCAGTACGTGAACCTTGCGAGTTCACGTGGTACACGGCTGTGAAATTATGTGAAAAATTATAGTAAATTGTAGTATATTCTTTTGGTAGTGATTTTTTATTTACTATGTGTGTTTTTTCTCCAAGGTTCTTTTCTTTTAATAAAGAAAAAGCTTTTAAATTTGCTATATTATAATAAATGTATTATGTAATATGCTGTTGTAGTACACATCATCTTGGGTGTTTCCATCGTTACTTATGTTCAGTGTAGAAGAGGGTCTTACACCCGCGCAGATTTTGTTTGAAAAGTATTTATTCTACACATAGTCATTGAAGGTGAAGGCTTAAGAACAGATCGTGGAAAAGGGGCGCTTATATTTTACCGAGGTATTTACGTGCTACGTTCTCTAGGTGTCCCTTCGCATAGTTTTTTTTTTTTTCTAAGTTAATTATGCGCTTCCGACTATGGGCTCATCTGAAGTACTAGCCGTGTATAGTGACTGGCGGGATGCTGAGGATAGTCGGTAGAAAGAACGGTGGACGAAGGGGCTCAAGTGGCGCACCCGTCTGCCAGCGACCGAGGTCAGGAGGTCACCGTAAGTTCGTGCCCTGTCGCCGCGGCAGCGTGCCGCGTGCATTAGGAATCGCGTAATTAATGCCGACGCTCAGCTCGTGGCGGGCCAGTTGTTGGTTCGCGAGCGAGCAGTGCGTTCGCTTCTGTACAGTATACCCTGCGTTCACGGTAAAGTAAGCTATTCTAATAGCCTTCCTGAAGATCTACTTTTTTTTTGTATCTTTCCGCATTATGTAAAATTAGCATTGTCAGATCACTTTATTAATGCGAGTGAAAAAGTGAAAATTTAAGGAATTTTAATTTTGTACTAATATGCCAGTTGGTACTCCAATGTGAATACAGTAAAAAAAAAAAAAAAAAAACTTTATTTGCTACAAATCTAAACATTATACTTGCAATAAAACGTCGAGACTTAAAACTGGTTTACTTAAGGGCTCTGCTTACCAAGCCTAGGCGAACCTGGTTCAATTCCCGGCGGGGTCGCTCTCGGATTTTCGCACGTGGGAATCGTGTCGGACGATGCCGCTGGTCTGCGGGTTTTTCTCGGGGGTCTCCCGTTTCCCCCCGCCCTTGCGTTTCAGCGTTGCTCCGTGCTCACCTCGCTTCATCCTCATCGGCTATCAAGATCTCGGTGTTAAGGAGGATCCTGGATTTGCTCTATTTTTGCCATAAGTTTCATTTAAGAACGCCTAATGAAGTTTTCGCACGGCATGACATAAATAATACCTCCTTAAGCTTAATCAAACTATTGCATCTGTATAGAATTTATTATTTTTGACTAGTGACTGCAAGTAATAAATGAATTTTTTTTTTCTCGCTTTCGGTTACACAGAAATAGTCCTGGCAACAACAGTCTAGCAATGCATGTTTTATAACACGTGCAATATAATGCCCTACGCTTTCTCGACGCCCAAAATAAAATACGAAATCTGTGTTGCTATTTACGGCGAAAATCCCGAAAATGCAAGATTGCGGGGGCTGATGCCCCGTAAGAGCCGCCGAAATCTCTCTACTCACTCAGTCGTTCTTTCACTCACTGGAGGAGCGATTGCCTCCCCCCCC
>NQII01006457.1:57871-80291 GCA_002778355.1 Clitarchus hookeri | reverse complement strand
GGGGGTGGTCGGGGTCCCTGCCGCATCGGCCGGACCTCTGGCGTGTCGACCGCGCCAGGAGATCGAAGGGGGTCGCCCCGAGCCCTTACCCCACCCCCAGCTAGATTTATGACCTCGCATATCTCCGCGCCGCTGGTAAATGTGCCGGCTACTTCCTCTGCAGAGCGTGTTCTCCTCTGCCGGTGTCGGCGATGCCGCGGTTTTCGTAGTTGCAAACTTAAATTATATTTCCCGACATGTTGTGATTTCACAATTCGGTACTGTGGCCGAATTTCGTAATTGCGACAGGTCGAGAAGGTTTAGCTATTTCTGTTTTTATAAAATCTGGTGGCAGATCTGCTGATGTGTTAGCAATGCAAATTACCTCGAATATCAGATATTTACGACTCGATCATAACATGGCGTACATAAAGCAATTTAATTAAAATTGATAGATTATAATGAAGAAATAATCATCAAAACTGTAAAAAGTTTTTTAACAAGATAATTTTTAAATGTGTTTTAAAGATTGATAACTTGCCAACTATGCTTATACGAAGGGCTAAGGCGTATTTGACCCTGCGGTCCTTTTCGTCGTCGGAAATGATATCTATGTTATGAATTTGGCGACTATATCTTAAACGGTTCGGAAGTTACAGCCAACTATGCTTATAAGTGGGCTTAGGACGTACTTGGCGCGCGAGTGGTGAGACTCGAGGCTAGCGGTCGTGGGCAGGCTTCGCTTAGTTTCATGGCAGAGCATGAGACTCGTCCCCGCCAGGACGCCAGGTGAAGAAATATGAGAAAACCAAGGTGGCAGCAGACGACGATGATGAGGGAACATCCAATATGGAGGGCTCGGAAGGCAAAAGAGGGGAAAAGGTGAATGTAAAGGAGACCGGAAGGAATATGAGAAATAAAAGACATGAGAGACAATAAGGTAGTCCGGAAGGAATATGAGAAAACCCCTCAAGGGATAGAACGGACAAGAGAGGCAGGAAAGAATGAGGGAGCGTGAGAAATAAAAGACAAGAGAGAAAATACGGGTGACCGGAAGAAATATGAGAAAACTCCAAGGGATAGAGCAGACGAGAGAGAATGGGCGTGGACGAGAGGGAATGGAAGGAATTAGAGAAGTCGCATGACGGGGCAATGAACTCGAACATTCTTCAGATAAGGCGGATGGTACTGGCATGGCAAGACAGAGCGTTATTGTTAGGGTAGCCCCTTTAAACCCTCGACCCCTCATCCCCCAAAAGGAGTCATTTAGCAACATTGTAGAGTCATCGGTGGAAATTGTGCAAAGCACATTTTTTTGCGGGACATTTTGCTGGTTTGGTGTGAAATTCGAGAAATTTTGAGGGAAATTCTGGCGATTTTTAGCTGTTTTTGAAGGGGAAAAGGGAAATTCCTAAGGAAAAAAAGGNAGAAATTTTGAGGGAAATTCTGGCGATTTTTAGCTGTTTTTGAAGGGGAAAAGGGAAATTCCTAAGGAAAAAAAGGGCCGCGTGACATCGAAGATGGCCGACGGCTTGTTCCCTTGTCCCTGCCAGGTGGCGGGAACCCACTCAGGTCAAATATATATAAATGTATACAATTGTCTACACTGGGTATTAAAGAGTTAAGCATGCCAGATGACGTAAAAAATAAATGAAAAATTACTATCGTGTACAAATACCATTGTAGGGGTATTTCGTCTGGGAAGACCGAGATTGGTTTAACCGCAACGACATAGCTTTGCAACGGCACGTGCCCACAATAATGGTTTTTCATTTTATTACATGCCCTTGTTGCATGAATTATTCAAAGAATACATGACGTCAGGCATAACTTCGTTGATCGCCTCTTGCAATTTTCAACCTCGTCGATTATAGTCTATTCGCGGTTTCTTCGCACTTTTTGAATCAACCCTTTGAAAACTCACCCCATGAATGACGTGTTTCGGTAGTTTCCTAAGTAGGCCACGTATATGACAAGTGTCTATACTTGTGTTGCCATAAATGTACCTTATGTTTAGTTAAATTGAACTTCTGCTTCTATTTTATCTATACATTAAANATTGAACTTCTGCTTCTATTTTATCTATACATTAAAAAATTCGTTTATAATTAATATAATAAAAACAGGGGAGAAATACGTGTGTCGGTAATGCCTGGTAAGAAATAGTTCTTATGAAAAATTATATTTCACTGCGCTGTCCCTTGGTTAAGCTTAATTTGCATTAGGCGGAGGAATATTCTGGAAGTACAGGTTTAGCAGGGCTTCAGGAAACTTTGAAGTAACCCTGAATGGACTTTCTCATAACCTTGCGGCAGTACCGCGCCATTTGTGATCATACCACAGCGACGCTGGTGAAAGGTATTTTTTAACTCCTATTGGTCGGTTCGTATCCAAAGAGTTTTNTTGTGATCATACCACAGCGACGCTGGTGAAAGGTATTTTTTAACTCCTATTGGTCGGTTCGTATCCAAAGAGTTTTCTGTTTCTCCAGTATTCGTAAGTGCAGGTAACGTTATTGCAGATTTTCACTTCGACTTTAGAAAAATATACCGCAGATTTTCACTCCGACTTAAGAAAATATACTTTCCATTAATAATTCTCTCTTCCTTTTTTAGGCCGTCAGTCGAGAACGTTCCACCAAAATAACACGTTCTACCACAATAACACGTCGAGTGCTTTTCCTTGTCCTTTCGTGCCCGACTTTTATGTAATGGATTTTTATAACGGCCCAGCAGTTATCGGGTTTATTCCCGAACAGGTTGAGGAATTGAAAAGTAACGTTATTAGTGATTGTGAGAGCAAATGCGCGTTTCAGCTGTTGCAAGAGCGTGATGGCAATATGGCAACATGGCAACGTGGTATGTATGCTTCAGTACGGGATGTTCAAGGTAAACTGAGCACTTTTGAAAGCCCTGCTTAGGGGGCACTGCCTACCAGCTGGCAGCTTCGAAGTGTAAATAGGAAATCCCATGTTAAACAAATTTCGCCTCTGTGCGTTAATTTTAAAGATATGCGTTTCAAACAAAATTATTTTCTTCGCGAATTTTTTTAGGAGAAGTTCCCTTCAGCGGAGATGTTTCCGTAACATGTGTAGCCTATTTGCAAGGAATTTTTTAAAATTTGTTTTACAAAAAAGTACATACTGCCTATCTATATCGAAAATATATGCTCGTAGTGATCTTCTAAAAAAATTCACGAAGAATTAATTTTGTCTGAAACGGCCATCTTTAAAATTAACGCGCTGAGGCGAAATTTCCGTAGCATGGGATTTCCTATTTAAATTTCGCAGCGGCCGGCCGGCAGGCAGTGCCCTTAAGATCTGCGTTTATGCACATCGTGTATTATTCCCCATATGTGATACTTACATATACGTTTTACCGTAAGAAGCATTGCAGCGGCAATGACAAATATCATAAACGAATTCGGCGTGTGTTTTGTTTATTCAAAACGCATTCCTCGGAGCATTTTTTTAAGGGTCGTACTGCTTAAGTTCTACTTCCAGGATATTCCTCCGCCTCATGCAAACAAAGCTTCACTAAGTCTGTGAAATTACACCAGATAGACTATGCGCTGCATTCTTAAGCAAGCAGTTGCATAATATTTCGCATAAGAAGTATTTATTACTAGGCATTACCAACATGCATATTTTCTCCCTGTTTTAATTCACACAAATTATAAATGTAATATTGTAACTTACAGATAGACCATTGCTAAAAGTTCAATTCAACCAAAAATAAGATACTTTTATGTTGTCAGAAGTGTAACATACTTGTGGTACATTACATATTTAGGAAACTACCAAACACTTCATACAGGGGGTGATTTTTCAAAGGTTTGTTTCAAAAAGTGTGAAGAAACCGCAAATAGACTGTAATGAGTTGTGTTTGTCGTACAGTCGGGTGCAGTGTACCAATAAAGGCNGTGTTTGCGCCGGAAGCCTTTATCAGAGCCCGGCTCATTACCTAATGGAAGCCGAGTGCATCGATCGCCCACGGGTGAATTACGCCGGCGATTATGTGACGTAACCAATTCGGTCGGGATTTTGGCGAGCTTCCATGCACATTAAGGGGTCGCCCAAGTGTGGTGCGATGTGAATCTTTGTTTGATAAATCTTGAATGAGATGACGTGATCGCCAAGTTTTGTAGAAACTAATCAAAATTAGGAGGGCGTGTGCAGTATACGCCCAAGATGCAATCAGACAACACGCAGAGTTAAATGTAAACTGGGTTAGCGTAATTATTTTGAGCAACGCTTTACGTTTATGATGTTGCCGCCATTTTTATTCTTCGTATTCCCTTCAGCGAGGCAAGGGCTGTTCGCGGTAAAGTGAACACTTTTGAAATTAACCTTCGAAAAAAAAAAAAAGGCACTGCATTGAGAAAATGGTTTTGTTAAACCAAACAAGGTTTGTTTGGCACAACCAAATTATTTATTTGTAAGGGGACAGTAAAATAATTTGTTGTTGAAACCAAATTATTTTGTTGTTCTCATTTGGATGTCCCAAACAAATATTTGTTTGGCTTCGTGTACACTAAACGGTTCCGGTCGATATGAAAAGAAATACTGGAAGCCCGACCGGAGTTCGAAACTAATGTCAGCTGCAAGAGAGCTCTACGCCCTAGCAACCTCAACGGTTTAAATCAGAATGTTTTGAAATATTTACAATTAAATTACTGGACAACGCGAGCAAATAAATGTTTCGTGTTTTACAGCGTTACTTTTCTGTTCCGTGTTGAACTTCGATCGGGATGTTTATGCACTGACAAGCACTGTCAACATCCTGACTGCCCACAAAATGTACAAACAAACTCTCGACCTGTATTTCCGAACGAAGGTAATCAAATGAGTGACCAATCAAATATTTACAGTTGAGTCAACCAAATAGTTTGTCGACAGACTTGATTCATTTTGGCCCAACACAGATTTTGTTAATTCAAGTGTGTATTTGTTTAGATTTAAAAAAAAAAATTATTTTGTCGCTTTTGAAGTTTTGTTTACTCTAAAAATTATTTTGTTGCGGCAGCTAAATATATTTTTGGCCCTACACAAACAGATACTCGGTTGGCTGTTCTGTCAGCGTGCTAGCGACCACGAGAATGCTGTGCTACATACACACCGGCAGTGCAGGCTACCAGCTAAGTCGACAGCAAGTCAGTGAAGATAGTTCTCACTGTTGACGTTTTACTGCGAGTATAGTGTTGGCCATGTTTTACGTACGTTATAATCAGTCCCGTCTTTTCCACAAGGGCACGTGGGACACGAACCCAGATACCCCCGGCCTGGAGGGGGGGGGGGCTCAAAATGCCGTCGTCGTCGTTTGACTTTCACGTTCAATTTGTTGTAGTCCTCTTGACGTCAGGTTGCGGTGGAGTGCGGCAGTAGACTTGCGTTATGAAGCTAACCATAGTAATCAATAAATACAAGTCATTACCTATACAAAAGTACATTCTGATTTTTTCATTCACTTTTTTTTTTTGCTTTCTAAAAGGGCCCCAAACTCTATGTGCCCAAGGGCCCCTGCGTGGCCTAAGACGACCCTGATTATAATATGAATGTGCGTATTAGTATAGGCTGTTCGCAGCAAAGTGAGCGCTGTTGAAATCAGCCTATGAACAATGTCACTGCCCCTAACTTGCATCGGTTTTAACGGGCGCATCGACAGGCATGTCCCCAGTAAAGTTAACGACTGATGGGGGATAGTCCCCCCCCCCTTTTTTTTTAACGTCGAACTAAAATTGTTTGGTAAACATTTGTGAATACTTGAAATTATTTATATATTGTTTTCGGGTTTTTCTTTTTAAATGCAAGTAATTGTAAGAATGAGCAGATTTGTTAAATATTTATTTTTCTAACATGACCACAGTTCCACTGCTGGCGCGCGAATAGAGCTGTCAGGTTCGTGGCAATGTTAATGTTACGTACGGCAGGAGAATGCGAGCGAGTAGAAGCGCTCAGTGTACCGTGGACAGGCTATAGCTAACAGGAAGGCCCGGTGGTGGGCGGTCCTGCCCCAGCCCGGCACGCGACCACGCATTGTCGGGCCTGCCTCGGGAGTTACCTCGGCTTTCCAACGCGCTCGCCGCGGCGAAGGTGCGCTCGGGTCCTGGTAGTAAACCCCAGCTCTTGGAATCGCGGTACTTATAAGTATGATTCACTAAAAGTGCCCCTTTAATAAGATGTTTGTGGTGATGGGTGGTTTGGCAGAAGCCTCGGGGATCTAGGGGGGGGGAGGGGGCAAAGAAACACGCGCGCATGCGTGCAGGACGTATCTCGTTTTCACCGACGACGCCCGGCTACGGGGAAGTAGAAAATATTCATGCAACTTGCGGTTATGAAGTGGTTCCTACAAGCACTGTGAACGCCTTCGAGGTTGAAGCCGAACCGCCAGTTCGCCGAAGATTTTACAAAAACTTGGTTTTAAGGGAGTTAAGAACTACTTATTCTTGTATCTTGCACTAAATGTGTTGCTTTACTACTGCTATTTATATTATTATTATTATTATTACTGTCCGCAGTTTCTTCACACTTTTTGAATCGAACCTTAGAAAAATCTCCCCTCGTATGACGTGTTTAGTTACTTCGTAAATATGTTGTGTGTCACAAACGGTTTATATTTCTGCTAACAAAAATAGTACCTTATTTTTAGTTAAATTCAAATTTTTTACTTATATGTTATCTATAGATTATAATGTTGAGTTTATAATTAACTTGAATAAACTCGGGAGAAAATAGGCGTGTTGTCAGTGGCTAGTACGAAATAGTTCTTATGCAAAGTATTATTACGCACAGCGCGCACGAATGTGGTGCGTTGTCTCTTGGTGTAATTTTCTAGACTTGGCCAAGCCTGGTTTGTACTAGTCGGAGGAATATCCTGAAAGTAGGTTTGAAGTAACTGTGAATGGGCGCCACTACCGTTATTATTACTACTACCATTATTATCAATACTGCCATTATTATTTCTACCACCATTGTTCTTATTCTTGTTTGCTACTCGCATTTTGTGAGAAATTCACTTTAACATTTCTTGACAAATACAGCGGAGCTTAGTTTGTCCAGCTGCCGGGATCGTACGTACATTTCTGCCACACAAAGAAATATTACTTTTCTAGTAAACAAATTATAAAAAAAACATTTCATGAACGTAAACACAATTAGTGGTAAATCAGGTGTGTGCGAGGTTTCTTGCGCCACATTTGTACGACGTTAACGCGCAGCGCGATTGGCCGGGGCTATCGCTACCAATGCCTTGCAAGATATTGTACGCTTATGTAGTAAAAGAAATGGCGACGTTAAGGCGCTCGTCTCTTGGCCTTTGAACTGCGTTGCAGTGTGTTACAAATTCACGTTTTTCTGCAAAAATGTTAAACGTACATCCCATGGGCTGATATAGGAAGATAATATACAGTTCAGACGAAGGCGGTTGAGTGCTTTCAAGACGCCTCGCACATTACAAACACCATTTCAGATTACTCCAAAACGGCTAAACCGGCTTTTAGAAGCGCTGTCTCTCAGAATATACGCGCCAAGAGTATACAAAACTATTCAAGGGCCCTGCATTGAACGTTCCTACAGAATTTCCAGCAATAAAGTGACGGGGTCGCCGCTAAAAGCCCCATAAGCACGCGCAGCATGCTGGGGAAAATACTGCACGCCATTTCAGAGCCTTGCGCCTAGTGACGATGGCGCACTTGTAGCGCGTGGCAGTGTCGCCCTTATCGGTCCTGCGCCTCTCGCTCTGCCTGGCTGGCGCACCAAGTGAATTGCAGAGGTTTCATAGAAAACTTGGAATTAAAAACATACGTTTGATGTTTTGTAACTACGTCCAAACACGGAAAGCATTTAAGATACCTATCGTGTCTAGGGGGCCAGTTTCGAGTTCTCATTTCAACTCCAATCATTATTTTTTTCAGCGTGAAAATGGCTTGGACGGGCGTTTCCAGAATCAATATTATAGGCTGTTCACGGTAAAGTGAGCACTTCTGAGGCCCTGGTTACTTTTCCCTTTCAGCCGTTTCTCACCCTTTAAGGCTTCCGCCTACCTGCAGCTGTTTTCCGCGTCTGAGGCCCAGAAGCGCGGGAGTGATAAGGGCGACTCTGCCACGCGCTACAAGTGCGCCATCGCCTCTACGCGCAGGGCTCTGAACTGGTGTGCAGTGTTCTCGTAGTGCTGCGTATACTTATGGTGACCCTATCATCTTATTGTTGAGAAGTGTGTAGCAAGTTTCAATACAGGCTCCTATTGTAAAAATAAAAAAAAAAAATAAAAAATTAAAAAAAAACTGTTACACCTGCCTAATATCGTGAAGGGCCCCCGCGAGCACGCAGAAGTACCGCAAGACGACGTGGCATGGACTCGAATAATGTCTGAAGGTATGCAGGAGGTGCACCAATTTGAGAAAGGGTTGCACGTCTGTCACGTTTAATGATTTCCGTCAGTCGTCGTTTGTCCCGTTCGTTCACGATCTTTTTCCGGCCGCAGCGATCTCGGAGATTTGATGTTTTTACCGGATTCCCGATATTCCCGGTACACTCGTGGAAAAGTCGTACGCGAAAATCCAAGTTTTATCGCTACCTCGGAGATGCTATGTCCTATCTCTCGTGCGCCGACCATAACACCACGTTTAAACTCCCTTAAATCTTGATAACCTGCCGTTGTAGCCGCAGTAACCGATCTAGCAACTTTGCCAGACGCTTGTTGTCTTATACATGCGCTGCCGACCGCATCGCGTTACTCTGATTGGTTCCATACCTCTGTTATTTGCATACGCACCACTATTCCAGTTTTTTTGGCTCCTCAGTGTAGTTTCGTTCGTGCCCGGGTAGTGTGTTTTCAGATATGGCAGTCTGAAAAAGCCGTTTTCAACGACGTTCAAGGGCTCCGAAATAATATTTATAGCATGCGTGACATCTTGAAAGTGCCATTCCTTCCTCGTTTGGGATGTGTTTTATTTTCGTAGGTAAACACACTGGGGACACGTTAAATAGTTTAGTTATAAAAAAAAACCTGTTTTCAAACACGCTTCAACGCAGTTCAAGCCACGGGTAGGCGGACCCCTTAACCATCTTTTAAAATAAATATTCCCATGTAAGTAATAAACACAGTGAGTATATTCCACCGCACTTGAAAGATTACATCTAAGGCTAAAATAAAATTTATATTATTGATTATTATTTTTAATGAGAAGGCTTTCAAAACTGCTCGCTTTACCGTAAATAGCCTATAGCTGCTATACTTCATTTCATATAAGTTGGCCAGATTCTGACAGCCAGTGAGTGCCAACTCGACGTAAATGAAACAAAGTGCCATTTACAAAATCCTGTATCAGCTGATGCACGAACGAACAAAAGTTAATATTACGTTGGCTATTCTGAGTGCACTGCCGACGCACGTTAGACCAACAGATTATACGCGATTAGAAAGAGTTCCTAGATTAATTAATTAATACATTTTACTTTACGTGGTCATAAAACAGCTGTTTTTAGTGTTAGAAAAAAAAACTTCGTGCTAAAGTAGAAATGTATAGGTACATTAAAACTATCCGTATCCAAACGAAATGCAATTTCAAAACCTTTTTTCACGTCTTATCCCCCTTTTCCAACCCGGTTTTCCTTACGTATTTGATATTAATTCTAAAAGCATACAGAAATATTGCATAATATTGTTGAATTATTTTTTCTAATAATTTGACGAAATATATTTCAAATTCGTGTCGTTCCGAGCCAGTAATAGAACAACAATAAACTTTAAAAAGACGCGACCTATTGAGCAAAATTAACGTTTCTGACCTCGCCCTGAAATGTTGTGCGCGCCATCTATCGGATTTTTTGCGAAGCATTACCAGTAAGAAAATAATAGGAGTTCGTATGCGATATATAATACATTTATGAACAGATACCAATAGTTTTATTTTTCGCGAGCTCTGCATAATTTTTAAAGTAACATATATTTCGTGTATAGCGATTTTGAGTACTAGTAATTTATATTCGGCAGGTAATCGTTAGTCTTTGTAAGTTATACGCCATATTGCTCTCCGAAAACCCATTTCCTTGTTTCCGAAGAAATTTGGGACACGCGTGAATAGTTTTTAAGCAATTATAACGTTATTACGCGTCACATATTTCCAACTCGAATATATTAGCCATTATGTCCAACGTGTCATAATAATGGTAACAACTACCGTTTCGTAAATGTTATCCCAAATTCACCGTCCCGGACAAATTAAAAAAGAATGACCAAATATTGAATTTTTTGCGAGATTTTATATTTTTACTTTTATAACATACTAATTTTTTTTAGATTGATGTCAATCTAAAATATCTTAAAATTTGTTTAGCATTACATTTTTTGTAGTTACTAAATTTTTAATTAATTATTTATATTCTTGCCCTTTACCATAACAATTCACTGATTAATTATTTATGTACACATTACTATTACTACAATCGCAGCTACGTATTTCTGAGTAGCAAGTTTGCCTAAAACATCCCACGAACAGTACATGGACAAGGGGATCGGCTGATAATGACAGCATGATAATAAACAACATCGTTGTCATGCGGTCGATCAGCTGATGGCGGAAGGATACGTAGTCAGATGTAAACAGTTGCGCAACTTTCGCAGATCTGTCAGAATCTGGCCAACTTACGGGGTTATTCGGAAAGTAAGGTCCGAATCGCTGTAGCTAATGGAATTTGCATTGGTATTGTTGTAGTGTGCTGTTTACAGTGTCAGTTCAAAATGTTTAAAACAATTGATCAGCCCGCCGACTGTGAAATACGGTCAGTGATTCGGTTTTTGACAGCAAGGAACGTTTCAGCAGCGGAAGTTCATCGACGGATAAGTCAAGTGTATGGCCCCAATGCGATGAGTGCCAGCAAAGTGCGTAATCGGGTGAGAGCTTTGAAGGACGGACGGGAAAATGTCCTTGATGAACCGCGATCAGGCCGACCATCGGTGATCACAGAATATTTGGTCAAAGTCGTGGATGAAAAGATTCGTGAAGACCGGCGATTCACAATTTCAACTTTAGCATTAGAATTTCCGAATGTGGGTAGAATAACTTTGCACAAAATTGTCTCTGAAAATTTGTAATTTCACAAATTGTGCGCACGTTGGGTTCCCAGGCTGCTTACTTAGGAACAACAAATGAAAAGAATGGCTTGTGCTCTTGATTTCTTGGACCGATATCATAAGGAAGGTGATCAATTTTTAGATAAGATTGTCACAGGGGACGAGACGTGGGTTTCCCACATGACCCCAGAGTCTAAACGTCAGTAATGGAATGGCGACAGCCGACATCACCAGTCAAAGTCAAGGCCAAGCGGACAATCTCAACACGCAAGGTTATGGCAACCGTGTTTTGGGATAGACATGGAGTCTTGTTAGTCGAGTTTATGCAGCAAGGGACAACAATCAATGCAGCCGCTTACTGCGCTACCCTGACTAAACTTCGACGTGCAATACGCAATAAGCGACGTGGCCTTCCGACGTCTGGAGTTTTGTTGCTGCATGACAATGCCAGACCCCATTCTGCCATTCACACACAAAATCTGATCAGATCTTTTGGATGGGAACAGTTTGACCATCCACCGTACAGTCCAGACTTGGCGCCAAGCGATTTTCACTTGTTCCGTTACCTAAAGGCAAACGCCTTTAGGTAGGCAAGCGCTTCGCCACAGATGACGAGGTGAAAGAAGCAGTTACAGAATGGTTATCCTCACAGGCGGCAGACGTCTATGAACGTTATGATAAATGTTTAAACAAATATGGAAACTATGTACAAAAATAGAGAAACATGTAAGCAATCAAAAAAAGTTTTTGAAAAAATTTGTGGTGGTTTATGTTTTATAAGAAATCGGACCGTACTTTCTGAATAACCCTCGTGCATTGTACAGGATTATTTTATAACAGGATAAGCTTGGTTCTACGTGGAACGCCTGCAGGTATGCAGCACTCATTACTCGCGAGTTGTTAGGAGTAGCATAAAACAAGACTAAGTAACAAGAAACCTTGTTTGAAATGCGTGTTCTCTAGTTGCAAACACTGCACTGCTCTTTTAATAAACGTATGCGCACATTTCTCGAAAATTGCAGGGGCTTGTGTCATAAACGGCACTATTTTTTTTGCAAATTTTGAAATTGCGATTTTGCGGATAGTCTATTCGCGGTTTCTTCACACTTTTTGAGCCTAACCTTTCAAAAATTGCCCTATGTATGACGTGTTTGGTTATTTCATAAATATGCCACGTGACAACAAGCGTTTTATCCTTCTGTTAACGGCGAAAGTACCTTATTTTTGGTCAAATCAAACTTTTACTTATATTTTTATCTATAAATTATATTTTATTTATAATTAACATGAATGAAAACAGTGTGAAAATAATAATACCTAGTAATAAAATAGTTCTTATTCAAAATATTGTTACAGTGAGTGCGCACTATTGCGGTCCGTCGACCCCTTAGGTGTGGTTTGATATAGTCGGTTAAGCTTTGTTTGCGCGAGGCGGAGGAATATTCTGGAAGTAGAACATCAGCAGTGCTTCAGACAAGTTGGAAGTAACCGTGAATGGACTATATTTGAAACATGTGTTTGTATTCGCAACGTATCGCGTTGTCATGGGATAATACTGATTGCAGTGATTTTTTTGCAGTGGCTGCAGATATTTGTCAAGTTCACACAGTATCCAGACACTAGTCGCTACAGCTAAAACATCGCCGTAATACGTTCATCTGCAACCTCAAAGGCGTATGCCATTTTTACGAATCACTTTCGTTTGCAAGTCGTTGCAGTCATGCGTTCTCGAGTTCCTTTGTATTAGTGAAGAGAAGAGATTTGGACGGCTCTTAACAGCGAGGTCTTGAGAGCCGACGAGGGTGATTGAGGTGAGTATGGAGCGGCGCCGGAATGAAAGGACGGTTGGGAACGGTAAATCCCCGAGAAAACCCGCCGACCAGTGGCATCGTCTGGCACGATTCCCACGTGCGAAATTCGGGTGACCCCGCCTTGGTAGGAGGCGAGCATGCTAATCGCTCAGCCACCACGGCCCCCTTTGTCTTGCAAAGGTTTTTTAAGAACTGGAATAATTTTATCAATCTTTGATCTTCTAAGAAGTGTGTAACCATTTACATTATTTTTTAAATGGTTTATTATATTTTTTATAAATTTTTTTCTAATGCTTACCAGAAAATTTTACATCAAATCCAGCGCGTTTTGTGACACTGCTTGAATAAAATCACACAATCACTTACTGTTCTGGTTTTTTTTTTTAAATCGTTTGATGTACCTTTTTGTAAGCTTTCACTTTTAACCTCTATGTAATGCTGAAGTAGCTCAAAGTACCCATAGGCTGCAATGCAACGAAGGTACTTGAAATAGAAAATAGATTTTGTACTGTCGTCAGGTCATGCAAAACATCTGTGCACATTGTGAGTATTTTGAAAGTGTTGTTGGGCATCGTAGGAGAGACATAAAGCTGCTCACGGTAAAGGGAGCGCTTTTTAGGCTGTAGTTACTTTTTTCCTATCAGCCATTTTCTAACCTTCTGCCGCCATTTAAAATGAATATTGCAATATAAGTAATAAACACAGCGTATATATTTCTCCGGACTCGAAAGTTAACGCTTAAGACTAAAATAAAATATATTTATTGACTATTATTACGAACGAGAGAGCTTCAAAAAAGTGCTCAATTTACCGTGAATGGCCTATACCATGACGCACGTTTTTTTTCTTCTTTCGTGTTTGTTTCACATCGCATATCCTGCATACCACTGAACATTTTTTCTTGCCGTGCTTAACGATTTGTGAACACGCAGCAAGTAGACCGTCGTCATTTTATCTCACCATGTATGTTTTTTTTTTGTTGGCTGACTGCTATTTTTTTTCGTGCTAAAATGGCGGGTGCGATCCACACATGGCGTTCAGATGGCCGCGGGCGTTGGCCGCAAAAAGAGTGTGACTTGTTGAGGCAATAGCTGCGGTAACACGCAGCATCGCGCCTCAGTGGCGCCGCCACGCGCCTGGGAGGTGAAAGCCTGCATTATTTATTATTTAATTTTCGTTGTCCATTCGCACTATCTCCACACTTCCTGAATCTAACCTTTGAAAAATGACACCACATGTGATGTGCTTGGTGGTTTCCTAAATATGACTTGTATCACAAGCGTTTTATAATCCTCTTAACATTAAAGTACCTTATTTATTGTTAAACTGTAACTTTTGCTTACATATTATCTCTCAAATAGAATATTTCATTTATAATTAATATAAATAAGAACAAAGTTCCCGGTGGAACCGGCGCTTTCCTCTCCAACCTCCCCTCCTGGTGGCCGATACCTATTTAAGGTTATACCAGGAGCACTAACTTTCTAGTCTTACATTAACTCCATCAAAACAAGACCTAAATCGGCACTTTTCCATCTCGAGGAACCACCGGGAACTTTGTGTTTTAGAAACCGCCATGCGGGCCAAAAAGTATGCTAATTGCCATTCACTCCTACCGCGACTGCGTGTTGCCTTCTTTCACGTCATATTGCGCATGGCGGTAAAACCCATTAACACTTCCACGGCCCAGTGCAACCGAGTGTGTGCTGAGCTTAGGACTGGGGGACAGACGGTTAGCCAGAACAGTCTCCCGCCTCCTCGCCCACTGGTCGTAAGGAGCATAGTCTAACCACTCTGCAGACTATCGAATCCGTCTCATTCATTGCCCACGCCGAGGGGAGCCTGAACGATCTTTGCAGGACAAGCCAACTCAAACCGGACAGGTCACCTCGACCAAGGCCGCTCACACACATCTTTCACTCTGACTGTAGTCTTACCATTCCAGGAGCAAGCTCCTTCAATTTTACCTTTGCTCAATCCAAATCCAAATCCAGAAGCCTGGTCGTCATCGGGTGGTTTCCTGAAACAAAACATAAGTCTCATCCAGGAAACAGGTCAATATCAGGTAAGTCACATCCAGTAATTTTTAAGGAATGCCGCCGAAATGAAGGACTAGTACCTGACCACACTATACCCGGTAAAGGGTTTCGTGTAGTCAAAAGTACGCCTCCCGTATGTGCGGACGGCATCCTTATAGATCAACTCCGGTGGGAATTTTTCCCCTGTCCAGCAGTAGCATTCTTTCAAGAGGCCACTGAGAGATTCGACGTCTGTGGGAAGACCGGCCTGGGCGAGGGTCAGTCAATCCACACAGTCCATCTTCGGAAAAAGGACCTTAACTCCACCTTCCATTTATCTAACCAGTCTTGCTACAGCAGCCATCAGGATTGTGGCGTCCTCTAGGCGAGAGAGTTGGGAGCCACGGATCACCTCACCGTATAGCTCCCACGGTTCTTTTGGGTTCGCACCCACAGGCCAGGTCTGTACACATGCATCTATAGTGCTCTTATTGGACGGCCAATCAATGGTCGTTATTTTATCTGTTTGTGCTACCGATTCACTCTGCCGAACAAACATCTTCAGTAAAGCGACCTCTCGTTCCTTTTCCAATCCAAACACATCCACTACTTCAGGTGCCTTTGCCGGGCAGGGTTCCTCGGTAACACGTTCCTTCTTCAGAGCATTCACAGTCCTTCTCCTATGATCACGCACCAATTTACACATATTGGTACCCATCCTTATGAAGCCCTCTCGCACATAGAGGACCGGGTTCCAAGAACACGGCCATCCATCACTTGGCGCTGAAGAATCCATTTCTGGATCCTCTTTGATTTCGTCCAAATCGGTTAGGTGCAGGACAGACCCAACGAAACGAGGGATCTGAGCCTGCGTCACAATCGGTATTGGGGCTTCCAGAGCCGTCACATCCAGTACAATTTCTCCTTGTTCCGGTTCTATTTCCTTCAGTATAACTGTGGGAAAGAGGTGTTCACCCATCTTCGTCAGATATTTCTTCCGACGAATCCTGATGTTCCACTGACAGTAACAATGACCTGCTCAGACTGGTGCTCTGCCACCATACGTCAAATGTCTCGTTCCTTTTCCCAGCTTCGGTCAGGAAGGCCAGCAAATGAGAAGCCAGCTCTCTCGACCTCAGCATTGGTCTTAGCTGTATTGGTCCATGTAAGTCCTCGAATGCTGACCGTAGGTCCTCGATCTTTGGACATTCAAAGAGCATGTGTGTGGAAGTATCAGGTACACANATCTTTGGACATTCAAAGAGCAGGTGTGCGGAAGTATCAGGTACCCCGCACACCACACAATCCGGGACATCCACCAGGCACATGGACGACAATTTGGCCTTGAAATTCCCGTGGCCCGACAAAAACTGCGAGACATAATGGCCTATGACCAGCCACCAAGCCCGCAGCCTAAGCCGGACGTCCGGGAAAATATCGTGCGTTAGACGGCCCTTACTTGACGCGTCCCACCGATGCTGCCACTCATCAAGGGTTCTCTCCTTGACAGTTCTGGCATCCTCAGGAATGAGGAGTCCTTTCCACCTCTTCCTACTATTTTCTCCCCTTTCCTTTACCAGTAGGTCAAGTGGGACTTCACCTGCAATCACCTGCAGGGCGTCATTTGATATCGTCCGATAGGCCTTCGTGACTCCCAGAAGTGCTGCTCTTTGAGCGCTGATGAGCTTGCGCTTTACATGGACTTTCGAAGCTTCAGTAAACCATACACCACAGGCGTAGGTCACTATAGCAAGAAACACTCCCTTGTACATTATCTTTAATGTTCGGTAGCCAAGCCCCCAGTTGGCAGGAGCAACGGCTCTCAAGCGATGGAACAGCACTATAGCTTTGTTCACCGAGTAGCTGACATGACTCTGGAACGACAGACGGGTCTGCAAGATAACACCTAGATACTTCATTTGATTGACCATCTTCACTACTCGGCCGTCATATCTGATCACCGGTTTTCTCTTGAGACTTCCCTTGAGGAGGATAGCCTGCATCTTGTAACTAGCAAATCTCAACTTGAAATTATTAGCCCAAACTTGTATTGATTCAAGTGCAGTTACTATCTTTTCCTCTAGCTCACGACGTGTCCAAGCTGGTATGAGCATCAGTCCATCGTCTGCGTACCCATAGATCACACAACCCTCGGGGAGTTCAAGCCTCAGCAGTCCCTCAAAGACAATGTTCCATAAAACAGGTCCCAATACTGACCCCTGAGGAGAGCCCTTAGAGAGTTCTTTCCCCTCTCTACAGTCACCCACATGCACCTCGCAGGTTCTCTCATTAAGAAAGTCCCTGACAAGCGCATACATGTTCCCTGGGCATTCCAAGAGTCTCAACTGCCATAAGATCTGGGGCCACCATGCGTTATCGAACGCACCCGAGATATCCAAGGATATTGCTAGCACATAGTTCTCCTGGTAGTCTTTTACCTGATCTACCATATCAATTATTGCCTTTTCAGTGCTCTTCCCTCTTACGAAGCCATACTGTCTTACATGGATACCTTGGACTATGTCCAATTATTCCATCAGCCTTTTGTTAATTAGACGCTCTAGCGTCTTTCCCATAACACTCAACAATGTTATCGGCCGATACGACTTCGCAAGAGTTGGATTCTTTCCTTGTCCCTTGTAGATTATTTTCAATAATCCACGTTTCCAGGTATTGAGGAATCTACCGTTCTTAAGGCAACAATTGAAAAGAGCCAGCATGTCATATAAATAAGAACAGAGAGAAAATGGGTGTGTTGGTAATGGCTAGTAATAAACAGTTCTTATGCAAAATGTCATTACACTGAGTGTGCATGAATGTGGCGCGTTGTTCCTTTGGTGTATTTTTTTCTAGACTCGGTTAAGCTTTGTTTGCATGAGACGGAGGAATATCCTAGAATTAGATTTTTAGCTAGGCTTCAGAAATGTTAGAAGTAACCAGGAATGGACTATAATCGCAGTATCTTCACAAATTTCGAACAGAACCTTTGAAAAATCTCTTATTTGGTTGTTTCTGAAATATGTATCGCAAGCGTCTCACACTTCTGGTTACGTAAAAGTATATTATTTTTGTTTATTTTATATGTGAACAAGCCGCGGGGATGGAGTTGTCACACTACTCGCCTCCCACCTGGGCGAGCCGGGTTCGGATTCCGGCGGGGTCGCTCCCGGATTTTAGCACGTTGGGGAGGCGGGCCGGACGATGCCCCTGATCGGTTGGGTTTTCTCGTGGATCTCCCATATTTACCCCCGTCCTCGCATGCCGGCGCTGCTCCGTACTCGCCTCTCTTCACCCTCCAGGTCTCTGCTCTCCACTCGACTCCACAGTGCGCATACATTCATTGTCTCACGTGGCCCGCCTAGCCGGCGCTCGAACTGCGCTGCCGAGGGTTTGTAATCCAGGTTTTTCTTTTACGAAACAACTTGCAGCTTTCAATGTGCTGGACTACGAATAAATTCCACACTTCGTACTATGCCTGCCGATTACTTCTAAGACGTCACGTACATTAGAAACACCATTTCAAAGCACTCCAAACGTGGTTAAAAAAAACGGCTTTTTTTTCAAAGCACTGTATCTCAAAATACACGCGTTATACATACACACAGAAGAAATCTCGCGACATGCACTGAAAATTGCTACAGACTTTCAACCGATAAAATAATAGGTTCGCTGCTCAAAGTCCCGTAGGAACACGCAGCTCGCTAGTTAAGAGACGTGCGCGTAGCGGCGATGGCGCACTTGCAGCGCGTGCCAGTGTCGCCCTTATAGCTCCCGCGCTTCNGGGGGGGGGGGAGACTTAATGCAGGAGTGCAGGCAGGCCCTTAACCAGGGCTTTCAAAACTGTTCATATTACCGTGTACAACACATAGTATGTACATGGTGCTGTGTGTGTTGTGTGATGCCGAGGCAGACTTAGGAACATCGTCGAACATCGTCGGCGAAGCTAGTTACGAGAAAAGCTGCGAAAAGCAAATAAAACGTTTGGCAATGAAAATACAATATATATACTCACAAAATCGAAAACGAAATTTCACCAAAATGCAAAATGAATACGTAAAAATAAAATTGCCATAACTACAAGAAAATTTATATAAAAATTTTTCTAAAAAAATTGCAATATAGACAGCACAAAAATAAGACAATAACTCTAAATAACTGACCGAAAACACATTAATATGTGGACACGAACAACTCACTTGTCAATTAATCGCGTAAACCATACTAGAACCAAGAGTTGCAAATGTATTTTGTACGATTTTTGTAGAATCTTGTTTTCCAAATTATGTGTATTTTTTCAAATTTTTATTATTGAATGTTTATAATTTGTTTTTTATTGCTTTTCTCTTTGTCAGTTTCGGTAGTGATGCAAGTTAAACTGATTCAAGTACCGTATTGCCACTGAACTTCAAAGACAATTTTAATTGTACTGGTTATAAAAGTGCTGAGTTTGAAATTATAAACTGGTGGTGCAAGAGTTAAAAACTGCAATTTTGAGTTTTTAAAAGAATTCTCCTCAACATTTCCGGTTGTTGGGGAGGGGGAGGATGGTTCAGCTCTGTCACCTCCCCCTTTTCTTTGTCTAAGCCTATGGGTGACGCAGCGGGTAGATCGCTCGCTTACCACCAAGGCGAACCGGTTTCGATTCACGGCGGGGTCGCTAACGGATTTTCGCACNTGTAGGATTTTCATGTATGGAAGTTTGTCCATGAAATATTGTTTTAGTACCTCTAAGAGGCTACAAGAAGTCATGGTAGCTTTTTCGATTAATGGTACTTTCCAAGATGGCAGCCATTAAAGATGGTGAAAGGTCAATTTCTTTTATAGACAATAATTCAGCAACCAGTTAAACAATTTAGATTTTTTTTAAATGATAGGTATTTAAATTATCTTAAATTTATGTTCCTATAAATTTTTTTATTTTTTTTTTTCAGCCACCAAATTAAAGGGATATTAAAATAACCATATAAAACTAACGATTCTTTTAGTAATGAAATACAATTTATGTATTGCCTCATTATTATGTAGAAGTCCTACAGCTGCAAATGTATAAATCCGAGTTACTTAAATGGATTCATATTCATATAGTCTTGATCACGATTAATGATCTGGCAGCGACAGAATTTGCAACATGGTGAGCAATTGCGTCTACATCCACAGTTTCTGTTGTCACATGTTTTGCATGAACGATTCTTCACCAAGTCGAGTGGAATCATCTTAAACTCTTTAAATGGAATTAGAAGCCTATCTTGCTTTACATATGAAAACATGGTCGGTTCTAATTGTATCTCGTATGAACAATTTATTTGAACATGAGTCGCATAAAAAGATCTCATTATGTGTTTCCCTCGTAGAAGAACTTTTAAGGGGTAAGTTATTTAGTGTAGCAGCCTTCGAGTTGTGGTAAACCCATACGCCGAGTTCACCCATTGTTTTGCACTCATTTCCTGGCTTAAGAACTTGCATAAGAAGTTCCTCTGCTTTTGATATCACTACCTGGTCTAGCTTTCAGCGCGGTTTGTTTTGTACTATATTTGCTGGTGTAATCACTTCCAGTGGGCATATGCAGGGGCAGGAAGAACTTGACAGACCTCTTGTTTCAAGTTTATATCTTCAAAATTGACTTCAAAAAAACAGTATTTCATTGACATGCATTTCCCTATAGCAAATTGTCAACCAGGCAACATCGTTAAGAGCCGCCCAAACCTGTCCACTTCTGGTGTGCGTCATTCAGAGCCGTCTCGGACATTTCCAGTCGGCAGACATCGGCGAGATTGCGCAACGTCACAAGAAAGTGGAATACGTGATACAGAACGTGATGGGGGGGAGGGGGTTAACTGGGCAGATTACAGCAGCAGACGTTGCCCATGGTGAACACTCCTCGTTCGTACACCGTATTTCCCAAGCCATCCAATATTGTCCACGAGATCACACCACTGTCGTCTCTTATTTATCTATTAACGCCACACATAGATTTGCAATTATTTAAGACCTCCCGTGGCGTCGGTTGGTGCGTCGCCGGTATGCGGTGCGGGAGGTTCTGGGTTCGAATCCTGGACGTTCGGTAACAAGTTTGGTCGTAAGCCGTCCCTTGATAAGCCTTCGGGCATAATACCGGGAGACGTTAATAAGCCATTTACAAGACAGTTATTTAACAAATACGTTGGGAACTTCGAAAAAAAAAATTTACCTTCGCAGTGGTGGACTTCTTGAATGAGTAAATATTTCCCCGTTAGTAGGAAGAACTCGGCAGTTTGTTCTCAAGTTTATACCTGCTTCTCCAAGTTGTATTGACCGATACCAGGATCCGTCGCGCGTCGTCCAGACCTGGAGTATAGTCTGTCATTGTCGAAGCGAGGGGGGTGGCTCCGGACCCATATGGGGTGGGGACCCCTCCCTAAGACAAATTAATAAATTGAGAACAGAATTCCCACCAAACACTGAAATATCTGTAATGTGAAAAACTCTCGGAGCTTAAGGAAGGCGGCCGAGATAAGCTGTATATCTCTTTAGTTCAACCTTCTTTCCTTTCCAAAGCAGAGAGACTTTCCTGCCCAAAACAAAGGCTTCCCTCCCATCTCCCCATAATCGAGAGGTTTCAAGGTCGGAGAATCCGCATAAACTGACGCTAGGAATACAGTAGGTATATATCAGGACTTTGTGTGTACCCATCAGATTACCCTTCCTATTTTTATTCCAGGAAAGTAAGCTACAGCAGACATGCAACATTTAATTAATTTTATTACGGAGCCAAAAAAAATGTTTCGTTAATTAGTGATTATAATTTTTAAAATTTGATTACCAGTGCTCTCTTAGTTTCTATGATTGGGTGAAATACTTTACGCGAATTTTTGCTGAAAGTAAGCAAAATGAAACTATTGATTTTCTGATTTAAGTACATTTATAATTCACAGTTCGGGCCCCTCCCGAAGGCCACGCCACTGACTGCTGGGCGACTGCAGCAGTTTAATTGGCCGCCAGTGGCGGGCGTGTTGCGCGCCCCCACAAGTGGAGCCATCTCGAGGATCTCGCAGTAACTACAGTCTGTAACAAGCGCGTGGGGCTGGTGTGCGTCACAACTCTCTTGGTTCTGCTCCGTGTTTAATTGGACGCCGGCCGGGAAAAAAAACCGGGGTGTTGCTGTGACGAGGACACGGCAGTGGGGTGGGGCCGCGGTGGTATAGTGGTCAGATCGCCTCCCACCTGGGCGAACCGGGTTCGACTCCCGGCGCGGGGTCGCTCCAGAATTTTCGCACGTGAGAATCGCGCCGGAGGATGCCGCCGGTCGGCGGGTTTTCTCGGGGATCTCCCGTTTCCGCCGCCCTTGCATTCCATCGCTGCTCCACACTCACCTCATCGGGTTCACTCTCATCGGATATCACGACCTCGATATTAAGAGCCGCCCAAATATTTCCATTCTCTCTCCACTCCACGGCCTTGGGCTTTACGTGGAGTGAAGAGGTCTCGGCGGCTCTTAACAAAGAAGTATGCAGAGATGATGAGGGTAAAGCGAGGTGCGTGTGGAGCAGCGCCGAAATGCAAG